>JAAKFY010000004.1:1473439-1493439 GCA_011823955.1 Dissostichus mawsoni | reverse complement strand
TGCTGAAAGATTTTGAAAAATCAAACAACGAAATAAATCAAAATGGACTCCCCTCCCCCTTCAGGTAAGTACCTGACGTTCATCCTGGACCCCCTGCTGTACCCAGCGTGGTGAAGCAGGGCCGTCAGCTGGACTTCCATCAGTTCGCCGACACCGTGGCCCCGCCCACCTTCGGGTACCCCCCCGTCAGAAAGGGCTTCCCGGGGCTCAGCGAGCAGATCAACCGCTCCTTCCAGCTGATGCAGGGAGAGCACCTGGGCGCGCTGACAGAGAGCATGATGGGTAATCTGATGCTGGTGCTGAGGCAGGATCACCTGTGCGCGGGGGGGGGAGGATGGAAGAGCGGCAGCATGTTCGACTTCTGCAACAGCGTGATGTTCGAGGCCACGTTTTTAACGATTTTTGGAGGTCCGGAAAGAGGGAGGCGACACGAAGGAATGGAAGAAATGAGAGGAGATTTCCAGAGATTCGACCGCATGTTCCCACTGCTCATCGCCCAGGTGGGGAGATCATTATCATGTAATAGTGTTCATGTTCCCACTGCTCATCGCCCAGGTGGGGAGATCATATTATCATGTAATAGTGTTCATGTTCCCACTGCTCATCGCCCAGGTGGGGAGATCATAATATCATGTAATAGTGTTCATGTTCCCACTGCTCATCGCCCAGGTGGGGAGATCATATTATCATGTAATAGTGTTCATGTTCCCACTGCTCATCGCCCAGGTGGGAGATCATATTATCATGTAATAGTGTTCATGTTCCCACTGCTCATCGCCCAGGTGGGGAGATCATAATATCATGTAATAGTGTTCATGTTCCCACTGCTCATCGCCCAGGTGCCCATCGGCCTGCTGGGAAGAACCCGGGCGGTCCGGAGCAAACTGATCGATCGCTTCCTGCCGGACAGGATGTCGAGCTGGACGGGAACTTCTCAGCTGATCAAGACCCGATCAAGCTTCTGGAGCAACACGCCTCGCTGAGGGACACGATAAAGGAGGTATGTTTCATCTGAGGATACCTGAGATTTAAAGGTCTGCAAAGTCACTCTCTGATGTCTTCTCTACATCACTATGTGTCCCCGTGTGTCAGGAGACTCACAAAGTGATGTCTTCTCTACATCACCATGTGTCCCCGGTGTGTCAGGAGACTCACAAAGTGATGTCTTCTCTACATCACCATGTGTCCCCGGTGTGTCAGGAGACTCACAAAGTGATGTCTTCTCTACATCACCATGTGTCCCTGTGTGTCCCCGGTGTGTCCCCGGTGTGTCAGGAGACTCTCAAAGTGATGTCTTCTCTACATCACCATGTGTCCCCGGTGTGTCCCCGGTGTGTCAGGAGACTCTCAAAGTGATGTCTTCTCTACATCACCATGTGTCCCCGGTGTGTCAGGAGACTCTCAAAGTGTCAGGAAATAAACCCCTCTCTCTTCTCCTCGTACCCACATCTCTAAAAACGGGGATCAACGGAGCTGATCCAGATTTGCTGCGTCATGACGACATTACTAAAATGTGGGCGGGCTTTACACCCACGGGCCAATCAGAAACGTTGCTGTCAGAAACAATGAGACGTGTTCTGGAAGTAATATGGTCTGTGTTTACATTAGCATGCTAACACTCAGAGCTAACCTGTACTGGAGAGAGTATGTGTGAAGAAGCAGGAAATCAAAAGGAACTCACCTTGTGGTAAACCTGAGAGAGAGAGAGAGTTGAGCTCCATGCTGTTTCAGAGAGAATCCTTGATGTGGTTTGGAACATGATATGGAGTTTCATCTTAAAGACTCAGAATCATCTCTTTAGTAACAGCTGGAAGAGGGGGGGGGGCGAGGCTACAATGATCTGTTTGGGGTTTGGAGCAGGACACTTCAGAGACATGTCTTTAGTAACAGCTGGAAGAGAGGGGGGGGCTACAATGATCTGTTTGGGGTTGGAGCAGGACACTTCAGAGACATGTCTTTAGTAACAGCTGGAAGAGGGGGGGGACGAGGCTACAATGATCTGTTTGGGGTTTGGAGCAGGACACTTCAGAGACATAACTTTAGTAACAGCTGGAAGAGAGGGGGGCGAGGCTACAAGGATCTGTTTGGGGTTTGGGCAGGACACTTCAGAGACATGTCTTTAGTAACAGCTGGAAGAGGGGGGGGGGAGGCTACAATGATCTGTTTGGGGTTTGGAGCAGGACACTTCAGAGACATGTCTTTAGTAACAGCTGGAAGAGAGGGACGAGGCTACAAGGATCTGTTTGGGTTTGGAGCAGGACACTTCAGAGACATGTTTTTAGTAACAGCTGGAAGAGAGGGGGACGAGGCTACAAGGATCTGTTTGGGGTTTGGAGCAGGACACTTCAGAGACATGTTTTTAGTAACAGCTGGAAGAGAGGGGACGAGGCTACAAGGATCTGTTTGGGGTTTGGAGCAGGACACTTCAGAGACCCACAATATATGCCTAAAATATTATAATAGGAGACCTTTAACAGGGACAGTGCACATTAATCCAGAGTTAGTCACGAGGCTATTTTTCATCTGTAGGCCCCGAACAGATCAGTCAACCTAAAGACACATCTCATTTTAAACAAGTAAATACTATCAAATAAAAACATGCAACATACAGAACTGGAAATCTTAATAAAAAACACAAAACAGAACAATAAAACAAAACAAAAAGATCATGTTAAAACTCAACCCTGAGCTCAGTACTCTGGAAACAGACCACTGTATTGATGACCTTTGCTCTCCTTTAGCCCATCACTTTGCCATCCTCTGGGCGTCGGTGGGCAACACGGTGCCCGCCTGCTTCTGGGTGCTCTACTTCCTGCTGAGGGACCCGAGGCGCTGGAGGCCGTCCGGCAGGAGGTCCTGGAGGTCCTGAGGCTGTCGGGGGGAAGTTCAGCCCAGAGGAGGACCTGACGCTGAGCCGAGAGCAGCTGGACAGCATGGTGCTCCTGGGTAAGAGTTAGGAAAACATCACTAACACCGGCTTGAGCTTCAATCTCAGGATGTATCTGTGATCCTCTCCAGAATGGAAGAGTCATCACATACAGAGCATCAACTAGTTCCTGAACAGTGTCCTTCACATGCTGATATCCAAGAGAGGGAGTTACACAGTCACAAGATGGAGGAATAGAAAGCAGTATTCAATGTTTACTTCAGATTAGCTCCACGTCAGAAATGATCATGCTTGTCATCTGTCTCTCTCCATAGAGGCTGAATCATCATGTTCATCACATAGCTATCATATGCCTAAAACAGTCCTGATGCTCTTCCAGGTAATCAGACATCCTGTCATGCACACAGCTACAGTTGGGATACCTTTGTTATCATGTTACTCTCATGTTGGAAGAGGACTTTCAGGATTTTCACAACATTATGGAATAATAAGAAAGTGAAGGAGGTCTCATTCATATTTTACAAAACCTTATTTCCCCTATGGACCACATCCTTCCTTCTTGCCTTTCACAATTTCTGTCATTGAAATGAAAAAAATAATGTATTGCATCCCTGTAATGTTCTGGTCTGATGTCTAGTATTTTCTTACAAGAAAAACGGGACTGAATTTGTTTTTGGTCTCAAATCAGGTCTGTGGTTAGCACAATATTTGTATGATAAGACCTGAGATCTGTCAGTAAACACTGATGAAGGGTTGAGTGTGTTTCTCATGTTTGATTTGCATCTCTATTCCCCAGAGAGCTCCATCAGCGAGGGTCTGCGTCTGTCCTCGGCCTCCACCAACATCCGGGTGTCTCAGGAGGACTTCAGTCTGCGTCTGGATGAAGAGCGCTCTGCGTCCGTGAGGAAGGGAGACGTGATCGCCCTCTACCCCCAGAGCATGCACATGGACCCCGACATCTACCAGGACCCCCAGGTACCCCCCGCTTAGAGTTAACCACGCCCACTTCACATTAAAGGTCTCCTATTATGCTATTTTTAGGCATATATTATAGGTCTCAGATATATAAAAATACATGTCTCAGAATCAGAAACGGGTTTATTATTATTATTATTAGATCTTCCAGGACCCCCAGGTACCCCTATGTTTCATGTTTCCTGTAGATATTTAATTGCTCTTCTTGCTGCACTGTTAGTGTTCAGTTTTATTATTATGCTGCTGTGTTTATTGTATTTTTGTAACTCTGGCACAACAATTTCCTTCGGGATAAACAAAGTATTATCTTATCTCTTATGCTGCGTTCACACCAGACGCGTTGCGAATATTCGCTTCGCTCTAATCGCTCGAGTTTCACCGCGGCTGTCAGCTGTGTTTACTCGCATCATTCAAACAAGACACGCTGGCAAAGGGGCTACAACTACAACAAAATGAACATATGTGACCGTGATTTAATTGTAATACACGTTTCTAAATGATGCCGAAGTAACAACATACTGATACCGGTTAGTAAAAACCATGAATTAATGCTTTGACAAGTCTGCAGACAGAAGGCAGGAGAGACACCTTTTAAAATGCGTGTTGTCTGAATGAAGATCGGATCGATCAGGCTAAGCTAACGTTGTAGCTGCTCCGTCCACACTCACAACAACGGCCTACAGACAGAAACAAAGCAGCGACTGTATTCTCCAGGACACAGACAGGCTGTGGTTTGTACTTGTTTCACTTGTGTCTAGTTTCTGAACAGATATGAGGAGCTGTGAGCTCTGAGGGCTAACAGCTAACGGCTGACGGCTGATGTTTTGGTTTTGAACGCAGCATTACCCCCGTTTCTCAAACCCCGCTTGGAGTTAGCCACGCCCACTTCACATTAAAGGTCTCCTATTATGCTATTTTTAGGCATATATTATAGGTCTCAGATATATAAAAACACATGTCTCAGAATCAGAACCAGGTTTATCACCAGGTAGGTTGACACTTACGAGGAGTTTGACTTGGTGTCGTGGTGCGTACATAAAAGTAAACAAGAATTTAAAAACACAGATAGAAAACTATTTTAAGAAAAAACTATAATAACATTAAAAAAGAAATAAGAAAAGATATTAGCAGTATTTACATAGAAATAGAATGGAATTAAATATAAAATGTGTGCAGTAAAAAACCTATGAAGTGTTTTGCTCAAAAGACCCCGAGATCTACCAGGACCCCAGGTGCCCCCGTTTACTATATTTTGTATTATTTAAATCTTTTTTAATGTTATTGTTTATGTATGCACCAACACCAAGTCAAATTCCTTGTACGTGTGAACCTACCTGGTGATAAACCTGTTTTCTTCTTCCTCTTCCTCTCCCTCTTCCTCTTCTTCCAGTCGTTCCGCTATGACCGCTTCGTCCAGGACGGCCGTGTGAAGACGGACTTCTATAAGAGCGGGCAGAAGCTGAAGTTCTTCCTGATGCCCTTCGGCTCCGGCGCCTCCATGTGTCCCGGACGATACTTCGCCGTCAACGAGATCAAGCAGTTCCTGAGTCTAGTGCTGCTGTACCTGGACCTGGACCTGCAGCCGGGTCAGAACCGGGTCTCTCTGGACTACAGCCGGGCCGGGCTGGGCATCCTGCTGCCGGACGCAGACGTACGCTTCCACTACCGGCTGAGAGCCGCCAGCCAGAGCCCGGCCGAGTAGCTTCCACCTTCATAACCTCTCGCCTTAAAGGTCTCCTATCGTGCTGTTTTTAGGCATATATTGTGGGTCTCAGATATATACAAATATATAAAAAACATGTCTATGATGTGTTTTGCAAAATACCAAATAGATCACCCATTCTAGTCATGCATCAAACCCCTCTATTTCTAGTTAGCGCTACTTGCTAATGTAAACACAGACCATAATACTTCCAAAACACGTCGACCCCCAGGTACCCCCGTTTCTCAAACCCAGTTTAGATTGAACCACGCCCACTTCACATTAAAGGTCTCCTATCATGCTGTTTTTAGGCATATATTGTGGGTCTCAGATATAAAGACATGTCTCTGAAGTGTCCTGCTCCAAACCCCAAACAGATCATTGTAGCCTCGTCCCCTCTCTTCCAGCTGTTACTAAGACATGTCTCTGAAGTGTCCTGCTCCAAACCCCAAACAGATCATTGTAGCCTCGTCCCCCTCTCTTCCAGCTGTTACTAAAGACATGTCTCTGAAGTGTCCTGCTCCAAACCCCAAACAGATCATTGTAGCCTCGTCCCCCCTCTCTTCCAGCTGTTACTAAAGACATGTCTCTGAAGTGTCCTGCTCCAAACCCCAAACAGATCATTGTAGCCTCGTCCCCCTCTCTTCCAGCTGTTACTAAAGACATGTCTCTGAAGTGTCCTGCTCCAAACCCCAACAGATCATTGTAGCCTCGTCCCCCTCTCTTCCAGCTGTTACTAAAGACATGTCTCTGAAGTGTCCTGCTCCAAACCCCAAACAGATCATTGTAGCCTCGTCCCCCCCTCTTCCAGCTGTTACTAAAGACATGATTCTGGGTCTGTAGCTTTAATAAAACATTAAAAAAGAGAGTAGATCTCGTTCAGGATGTTGGGGTTTAGAGGAGCTGCTATCGGCTACAGAACATGACATTGAGTTAGGAAAATGTGGTGCAGGCAAACACACAAAACACACTTGCGTCACCCTCTAAACCACATGCACTAAACCAGTTGAGCAATTTGAATTGAGCAACATCAGTTCAGGTCCTGAGGGACGGTTTTCTGATCTGCTCACATGGATATTATCATCATAGCTTCCTGTTCTCTGATAACCATCACTTCCTTTAGAGTGTATTGTGACAGGCTAGCAAGCGTCTCTCAACATCACGTTCCTTCACATTAGCTCACATTTAAAATATATTGGAGCCTGCTATACGTTGTCTTTATATTAACAAAAATAACGCTGATTTCTCTGGGACAATTCCCTGACCCTCCTGTCAGCTCCATCCACAGGAAGGAGCCCTGACCCTCCTGTCAGATCCATCCACAGGAAGGAGTCCCTAACCCTCCTGTCAGCTCCATCCACAGGAAGGAGTCCCTGACCCTCCTGTCAGCTCCATCCACAGGAAGGAGTCCCTGACCCTCCTGTCAGCTCCATCCACAGGAAGGAGTCCCTGACCCTCCTGTCAGATCCATCCACAGGAAGGAGTCCCTGACCCTCCTGTCAGCTCCATCCACAGGAAGGAGTCCCTGACCCTCCTGTCAGAGCCATCCACAGGAAGGAGTCCCTGACCCTCCTGTCAGCTCCATCCACAGGAAGGAGTCCCTGACCCTCCTGTCAGCTCCATCCACAGGAAGGAGTCCCAGACCATCCTGTCAGAGCCATCCACAGGAAGGAGTCCCAGACCCTCCTGTCAGATCCATCCACAGGAAGGAGTCCCAGACCCTCCTGTCAGATCCATCCACAGGAAGGAGTCCCTGACCCTCCTGTCAGCTCCATCCACAGGAAGGAGTCCCAGACCCTCCTGTCAGATCCATCCACAGGAAGGAGTCCCTGACCCTCCTGTCAGAGCCTCCCAGACCCTCCTGTCAGATCCATCCACAGGAAGGAGTCCCTGACCCTCCTGTCAGCTCCATCCACAGGAAGGAGTCCCTGACCCTCCTGTCAATCCATCCACAGGAAGGAGTCCCTGACCCTCCTGTCAGATCCATCCACAGGAAGGAGTCCCAGACCCTCCTGTCAGATCCATCCACAGGAAGGAGTCCCTGACCCTCCTGTCAGATCCATCCACAGGAAGGAGTCCCTGACCCTCCTGTCAGAGCCATCCACAGGAAGGAGTCCCTGACCCTCCTGTCAGATCCATCCACAGGAAGGAGTCCCAGTCAGTATGAAAAGTATTTAACACTATATCACCTGTTAGACCTACCATGGATCACTGCTCACATCACCTTCAGACATATTGAATGTTCTATATCTAAACCCTCACAGCTCAGTCTCTCTGTGAAACTGTCTGATGATTGTTTTCTCCCTTTGGTTCAAATAGTGATAAAGGTTCAAATCACAGTCAAAGATCTGAGTGTTTGGTCATTTGTTTCAAAAGATCTGAGTGATTTCAATCACTGCTGGGTAGTTCAATCTGTAATGAAACATCTCACTGTATCAGTACATTCACATTGATATGAGATGAAGTATAGAGTAGCTGGAGATGGACTTTAGTACAAGTATCTTAAAGTGCAATACTTGAGTTTATGTACTTAGTTACTCTTGATTGGCTTCTTAAAGAGCAGCAGAAATACATCACATTCTAAATGATATGAGTTTATAATATAAGATTGAAACGGCTCATTGTGCACGATGCCCTTTCAGAATATTACATAATATGCTTCTTTTAGATTAAAGAGGGGATTGATCTCTTTCTATAGCTTGTACATTTCACCAAGTTATCAATAAATATATATTTTAAATCAGTGAATAATGAGAGACTGCTTTGTTTTGTTTCTGTGTTTCTGACCATAAAGAAATCTGTTTCACAAAACTGGATCCTCTTCAAACTGCTGGGTGATCTGGGACTGGAGTCAGAGTACATGTACTCAGATCTGGGACTGGAGTCAGAGTACAAGTACTCAGATCTGGGACTGGAGTCAGAGTACAAGTACTCAGATCTGGGACTGGAGTCAGAGTACAAGTACTCAGATCTGGGACTGGAGTCAGAGTACAAGTACTCAGATCTGGGACTGGAGTCAGAGTACAAGTACTCAGATCTGGGACTGGAGTCAGAGTACAAGTACTCAGATCTGGGACTGGAGTCAGAGTACAAGTACTCAGATCTGGGACTGGATCAGAGTACAAGTACTCAGATCTGGGACTGGAGTCAGAGTACAAGTACTCAGATCTGGGACTGGATCAGAGTACAAGTACTCAGATCTGGGACTGGAGTCAGAGTACAAGTACTCAGATCTGGGACTGGAGTCAGAGTACAAGTACTCAGATCTGGGACTGGAGTCAGAGTACAAGTACTCAGATCTGGGACTGGAGTCAGAGTACAAGTACTCAGATCTGGGACTGGAGTCAGAGTACAATACTCAGATCTGGGACTGGAGTCAGAGTACAAGTACTCAGATCTGGGACTGGAGTCAGAGTACAAGTACTCAGATCTGGGACTGGAGTCAGAGTACAGTACTCAGATCTGGGACTGGAGTCAGAGTACAAGTACTCAGATCTGGGACTGGAGTCAGAGTACAGTACTCAGATCTGGGACTGGAGTCAGAGTACAAGTACTCAGATCTGGACTGGAGTCAGAGTACAGTACTCAGATCTGGGACTGGAGTCAGAGTACAGTACTCAGATCTGGGACTCAGAGTACAAGTACTCAGATCTGGGACTGGAGTCAGAGTACATACTCAGATCTGAACTGGAGTCAGAGTACAAGTACTCAGATCTGGGACTGGAGTCAGAGTACGTACTCAGATCTGGGACTGGAGTCAGAGTACAAGTACTCAGATCTGGGACTGGAGTCAGAGTACAAGTACTCAGATCTGGGACTGGAGTCAGAGTACAAGTACTCAGATCTGGGACTGGAGTCAGAGTACAAGTACTCAGATCTGGGACTGGAGTCAGAGTACAAGTACTCAGATCTGGGACTGGAATCAGAGTACAAGTACTCAGATCTGGGACTGGAGTCAGAGTACAAGTACTCAGATCTGGGACTGGAGTCAGAGTACAAGTACTCAGATCTGGGACTGGAGTCAGAGTACAAGTACTCAGATCTGGGACTGGAGTCAGAGTACAAGTACTCAGATCTGGGACTGGAGTCAGAGTACAAGTACTCAGATCTGGGACTGGAGTCAGAGTACAAGTACTCAGATCTGGGACTGGAGTCAGAGTACAAGTACTCAGATCTGGACTGGAGTCAGAGTACAAGTACTCAGATCTGGGACTGGAGTCAGAGTACAAGTACTCAGATCTGGGACTGGAGTCAGAGTACAAGTACTCAGATCTGGGACTGGAGTCAGAGTACAAGTACTCAGATCTGAGACTGGAGTCAGAGTACAAGTACTCAGATCTGACTGGAGTCAGAGTACAAGTACTCAGATCTGGGACTGGAGTCAGAGTACAAGTACTCAGATCTGGGACTGGAGTCAGAGTACAACTCAGATCTGGGACTGGAGTCAGAGTACAAGTACTCAGATCTGGGACTGGAGTCAGAGTACAAGTACTCAGATCTGGACTGGAGTCAGAGTACATGTACTCAGATCTGGACTGGAGTCAGAGTACAAGTACTCAGATCTGGGACTGGAGTCAGAGTACAAGTACTCAGATCTGGGACTGGAGTCAGAGTACAAGTACTCAGATCTGGACTGGAGTCAGAGTACAAGTACTCAGATCTGGACTGGTCAGAGTACAAGTACTCAGATCTGAGACTGGAGTCAGAGTACAGTACTCAGATCTGGGACTGGAGTCAGAGTACAAGTACTCAGATCTTGTGCTTGAGTAAGTAGAAGTACTCAGAACTCGTACTTGAGTAAAAGTAGAACTAAAAGCCGCTTTCACACCAAGTACTTTGCTGTACTTAGTTCCCAGTACTTAGTCCCGCCAAACTCTTTAGTCCTCGAACTGTCCTAGTAGATCGCGTTCACACCGGAATAAGTCCCTGAGGGAGGATTAGGCAAATGAAGCCGCTGACGTCACTTCTTCTTCTTCTTCTTCTGCTTTGGGTTTACTGGCAGGCCGCATACAACTTCACGGCGTATACTGCCACCCGAAGTCCCCGGCCGGAAGTCCCCGGAGTTGGGGACTGGCTTCAGTAGAAGCTGCTGGGACTCCCAGCAGCTTCTACTGAAGCCTTTCGAGTAAATCGCCAGAAGGGCCGACACCTCCTCATCACTCCACCGCTCCCATGTTTTCTTTTGTGTTGCCTTATTGGTCTCTCTCCGTTGGTGTGCGGGGCTAATGCTAATGCTAATAATGCTAATGCAAGCAAATAAAATGGCGGCTTCACAAAACTTTTCAGAGTTTTACGGGGCGTGGTTTGCAATCCGCCCAGCCAATCAGAAATTGGAACTTTACCCCTGCACAAACCTTTTCACCCCCAGAAAGTCCCTGCTCTCTAGCAGGGACTTTCTGGGGGTGAAAAGGTTCGTGCGAACTAAGTTCTAGTTCCAGATCTTTTTGGTGTGAACGCAAAAATCCCAAGAACTATCGGAACTATTCCTGGGAAAAGTACTCCGGTGTGAAAGTGCCTAATGGTATTAAATACATGTAGTGGAATAAAAGTACACATTTACCTCTGAACTGTAAAGGAGTAGAAGTACACAGTAGCATAAAATGGAAATACTCAAGTGAAGTACAACTATCTCCAAAGTGTACTCAGTACAGTACTTGATATACTCAGTTACTTTACAGCTCAGTGTTAACTGGCTGTTTCTGAGAGGCAGAGATGGAGGTTTGTATTTCTTCACCCTCCAGTCCTGCAGGTGGCGCTGATGCATCTATTAAAACCTAAGAAGAAGAGTACAGGTGTTGGTTTTAATAACACACTCCTTGAAAGTCGTGGGGGGGGGGGGGGGGTCTCCAGTTCGGTGGACTAAGGATTGCACCACTGCTTTTTGCAGATGATGTGGTTCTAATGGCTTCATCGGTCTGCGACCTTCAGCACTCACTGGATCGGTTCGCAACCGAGTGTGAAGCGGCTGGGATGAGGATCAGCACCTCCAAATCTGAGGCCATGGTTCTCAGCAGGAAACCGATGGACTGTCCACTCCAAGTAGGGAATGAGTCCTTACCCCAAGTGAAGGAGTTCAAGTATCTCGGGGTCTTGTTCTCGAGTGAGGGAACAATGGAGCGTGAGATGGGCCGGAGAATCAGAGCAGCGGGAGCGGTACTGCAGTCGCTTTACCGTACCGTTGTGACGAAAAGAGAGCTGAGCCAGAAGGCAAAGCTCTCTGTCTACCGGGCCATTTTCGTTCCTACCCTCACCTATGGTCATGAAGGATGGGTCATGACCGAAAGAACGAGATCGCGGATACAAGCGGCCGAGATGGGTTTTCTCCGCAGGGTGGCTGGCGTCTCCCTTAGGGATAAGGTGAGAAGTTCAGTCATCCGGGAGGGACTCGGAGTTGAACCGCTCCTCCTTCGCGTCGAAAGGAGCCAGTTGAGGTGGTTCGGGCACCTAGTAAGGATGCCACCTGGGCGCCTCCCTAGGGAGGTGTTCCAGGCACGTCCAGCTGGGAGGAGACCAAGGGGTAGACCTAGGACCAGGTGGAGGGATTAATCTCTTCGCTGGCCTGGGAGCGCCTTGGGATCCCCCAGTCAGAGCTGGTTGATGTGGCCAGGGAAAAGAAAGTTTGGGGCTCTCTGCTGGAACTGCTACCCCCGCGACCCGACCACGGATAAGCGGGAGAAGATGGATGGATGGATGATGGATCTCCTTGAAATGCGGTGTGTGTGGCTCTAAGCGTTAAACCTGACTCGCTGTGTCTCTTGAAACCCTTTCCTTTCCTCGGGTGAGTTTTCATTTGACGACATGTCCCTGTTTTTAAACGTGATAATCTGCAGGTAACACCAGGTGATATCATGATGATCAATATACATGTTTTAACCGTGTTACCAGTGTATCTGATGGAGGTGTGTTCATGTGTTATCACAGGCTACAGGTGAGTCTAGAGAAAGTGGATATATCTTCAGAAACATCTGGACACCTGGGAGGGACACTTTCTCTCCTGACTCTTTGTTTACCTTTACACTAATCTAGAAAATATTTCATCTCGATAAATAAAATATTAATTATCGAGACGCTTAGAGCCACACACACAGCATTTCAATGAGTTTGTTATTAAAACCAACACCTGTACTCTTCTTCTTAGGTTTTAATAGATGCATCATTAATATTTTAGTTGCATCACTCACACACAATATTAGTCAGTTTTATAATCAGAAGAACTTTATTTATCCTCGGGGAAAAGTTTGGATTTGGTAACAGTTGCTTGATTTTAGATTCAAATTTAAATAAAAAGCACATTGTAAGATGAATGAATATAATATGGCAAATATAAATATGTAAGATTCATGTTTCACCATAATAATATTGATAATTATATTAATGCTGGAAACAGGAATAATGCTGGAAATGACAATAAAAACCTTATTTTACAGAATATATTTTATATATAAAACCATCTCATCCCTAAAGTGCTTCATCTTAAAGTGCCTGTGACAACGGTTTTCCCCCTCATCCAAAAACCATTAATTTCAGTAAATAATGTCCCCTTGAAACCGTTACTGAAGTGATTTTTGAAAATGTGTACTTTGATAACCGTTAATCTGCCCTTCAATGTGACCATATTCTGGATCTTCTCTGGGTCTGCTCTGGGATTCTTAAACTCCCGCGAAAAGGTGTGCCGCGTCACAGAGGGAAGACGAACGCTTCCGGAGTCCAGTATCTGTATGCAAACAAACGATGGCGCACACAGCAGCAAGCTCCGACAGCGATTGTAGTTTAATTTTGAATGTGTCTGAGAGCTCATATGAGGATGAAGCATCTGATAGTGATAGCCTCGTAGACGATATTGACTATATGCCCTACAGATTCGAACCATATGCCTCTGAATCGGATGAAATTAACTCCGAGTCGGACACGACCCCCCCGACGATCGCGAGATACCTCTCGATCTACAACGCTTGAACAATGTGGAATGGTTTGTAAACTATTTTATTTATTTTCATTGTCTACTTCCTTCTGATTTCATGAGCTGAAGGTACGTTTCATACTAAAGCAGATACTGTTTCACACACAGAAGCTTTGCTGATTTGTATGTGAGAATGATGTCAGTAAAACTTTACCTGTGTTCCCGATTTTTCTCAATGATCTCTCCCTGTCGGCCCTCTGGGTTGAGTAGTTGATGGAGGATAGATCCATGGTCAGATTTCACGCACTGTCTGTAGTTTGTATTTCTCTCCATAGCTATTGCATGAGCTGTGCTGCATTCGTGTTTACTGAGAGCATAGTCCATGTGTTTCCTGTGCCTGAAACCATGGCGACTCAATGTATCATTTGCGCCGGCCCCTCCTCTCTCACTAAAATCCCAGTTTCAGCCATCAACAAAGGCCTTTCCTCGAAATTCTCGGCCAGAAAGTGGGCGCTGCATATGTAGGTCGATGTGGGGTTCATCACAGACCAGCCAGCCCTTGTGTTCTGCACGTTTTTCTCCCATGTGCGCTGACGCTTGACATCCGTTGGAAAGCTATGTATGCTGATGTTAAGTTCCTCATTTGCTGTATTGGAACAGCCAGACACAACGCATCGTCGAACCATCTCTACGCGTGACAAATCCCTTCTGTCCCTGTCTGGCTCAATGGGAGCAGAATAAATATGGCCCTTTGTGACGCACTTCCGCCTTCGTCCCGAAAAAGGAAACTGAGTGAAGGACTTTTCCCGCGATATTCGAAATTATTGATATTTATCAATACGGTATCGCAAATTCATTTTTAAACTGATGGTTCGAGATGACTAGTAGCCCAACATTGCATTGCACAACAATAGGTGGGATGGTGTCACAAGCACTTTAAGTAGATATATTTGCTTCAGTTCTTAATAATTATTCAGCAGCATTCACAATTCTGAAAATCAAAACTTTCGGACTATTCCTCAAAATTCTGACTTTCCAAAAAATCCAACATTTTAATATTATTTCTGAAAAGCCCAAATTCTAATTATTTGTTCAAGATCCAGACTTTTTAAAAACATCTCAGATTTCTATATTTATTCGAAAAAATTGAAAATTAATACATTTTTCTAAAAATCTCAGAAATCTGACTTTTATCTGAAAATCCCAAATATGTGTTTTTTTTTTATTCTTACTTGTTTCTAAAAATGTTATACATTTGACTTTTATCAAAAAATGTGCACTTTTTTCAGAAAAAATGAAAATTCTGACTTTTTCTCAAAATGTCAGAAATCTGACTTTTATCTGAAAATCCCAATTTTAAAGTTTTTCCTCAAAATTCTGACTTTTTTTAGAAAAAAATGCAAATTCTGACTTTTCTCCAAATCTCATAATTATACATTTTTCTCGAAATTCGATTGGAATTTGACTTTTATCTGAAAATCCAAAATGTGGTTGTTGCCCCTAAAGTGGAGAAATGTGGAACCAACTCTTCAAACATTACAAAGTCACAGAAACCTTCAGCGGTAAAACCTTCTGTTCTTTCCAAGTGTTAAAGTATGGGAACATCCGCTCAGTGAAAGTGTGTGTGAAGGTGTGTATGTGTGTGTTAGAGTCAAATCAGAGAACGACAGCTTTCCTCCATTATAGTCCAGATTCACTCTGACCCTCCTGGGCCTCTTCTGACCTGAGAGACGAGTCTCTGGACCTGATGGAGAGGATGCTTTGTATTCACCAAACGAGTCACATATTCTCCATTATCCAGACCCTATGTCTCTCTTCCTCTGTGCAGACTCTGGTAACACACCCAGTGACCACAATATACTGTCTCCAACCTGAACGTCCCAGCTGTGAGTCCCAGAGTCAAAGCCCTCAGAGCCCAGGACAGAGAAGAAATAAAGCCTCTCTGGATTATCAGGAAGTTCCTGCCTCCCTCCTCCTCGTCTCACGCTGGTCAGATCTTCAGACAGGACGAGGTCTGGATTAGCAGTGTTTGGGTCCAGGATGAGAGGAGAGTAGGACACCATGTCCTTCATCTTGCTCCAGATGTTGAAGCTGAGGTTGCCCAGGTGTTTGGCCTGGTCTATCAGAGCTCCTGAGGGCAGCTGTGGATCCTCCAGCAGGGTGCGCTGCAGCCTCTCCACTGCAGCCTTGTAGTTGTGCAGGAAGGAGACGTCTTCAGCTCTCAGCTCCTCCTCTGTGGCTCTGACTGTGTGTGAAAGAGCTGCTATCTCTCTGCTCACATCCTCCATCTTCTCCTCCATCATCCTCCTCTTCTGCTCCTCTTCCTCCCTCAGTGCAGCCATCCTGGCCTCCTCTTCCTCTTCTAGAAACTGGTGAAGCTTCTTAAACTGCTCCTTAATCTGCGTCTCTGTGTGTTGAGCCTGGACCTTCATGTGTCCTGCTGTTAGATCAAACTTCACTTTAACTTCTTCAAAGAGCTTCAGTTTCTCCTGAAAGGGCTGCAGAGACTTCTGGAGCTCCTCTCTCAGATCCTGAGCAGCTTCATCGATGGGTCTGAATCTGTGGTCGGTGTGTTTCTCTGAATCTCTGCAGACGAGACACACTGGCTGCTGATGGTCCAGACAGAAGAGTCTGAGTTTCTCAGAGTGCAGACTGCAGAGAGCCTCTGGAGATCTCTGATCTCTCTCCTCTAAGAAACCCTCACACAGGTTCTTTAAAGTAAAGTTAGCAGGAAGTAAGTCCTTTGAAAATCTTCTCTTACAAACTGGACACTCCTTCCCTTCTCTCTCTCTCCACCAGCTCTGCAGACAGTCTCTACAGAAGCTGTGGCAGCAGGAGAGGATGACAGGATCTCTAAAGATTTCATGGCAGACCGGACAGCTGAGATCTTTCTCTAATCTGGAAGCCATGATTCTCCGGTTGAAGCTGAAAACTCGGTAGCCGTCTGTTTGCCTTCAACAGGAAATCAGTTCAACTTGATGATAAGATATCCTCTTCACAACGTTGAGTCTCTGTTCTGTTGCAGCTTGTTGAAGTATCCCCTCCTTACCGTTACCTTCTGTGAGTGGACCGAGGTTTTGTTCTGCGGTGAATCTGACCGTCTCTCGGTGTGTCTGCTGTACAACAGGCGACCTTTGTCCTCTTGTTAGGAGCGGCCGGTGCGTCACATGAGGGCGGAGGTTTGTTCACGCACTTGGAATTTGGACTTATTTTTAAGGATGTTTCTACCTTTTTGAATAGAAAGTCAAAATGACCTGTCAGAGTAGATTCATACATATATGGTGGTGCAGTCTGTGGGGGTTTTGATATACCCTGGCTTCAGTATCACGTAACCTCCTGTTGTGTTTCTGAGGTCGTCTTTCTGAACTTTGCTCAGCCCTTTATCACTTTATGGTTTTATCACTCAGAGTTGCCTGTGAGGAAATCTCATGAAAAGGATAAGTAGACTTAGAGTTGAGTCTTTTGTTATCTAGTATCTCCAGGGTCAAAGTTAATCCCTCAATGAAGCTCTAAAAATATGGTTAAATGTCTTATTTGAAGCTAAAGCACTTCTGAACTCTTATATCTATGGTTATATATATATATATAATATATATATATATATACATACTTATTTTAAGTCGCTGTGGATAAAAGCATTAGCTAAACCAAATAAACATGAACTGGGTATGTTTAATATCTACTTGTGATCTACTGTGGCCCACAAACAGAAACCTTCAGGATACAGACAGATAAACACTGTTAGTAGTTGCTCAAATTATAACCAAGCTTTTATGTTGCCAGAAAAAACACAAAACAAGAAAATCTGGGAACCTTTCAAGAGAGGATTGTGGCAAAAGCAAAACCGTCCAAATCAAAACCAACCGAGGGACCGAGGAGCTCTGAAGGAGCCTCAGACCTGTTCACCAATCCAGCAGCTGCTGAAAACACAAAGCATGATGGGAATTGTTGGATTTTGGAGCACCACCCCTCTGGGTGGTTGAAGGTTCAAGACCGCTCCGCGCCGTTCGTTTGATGAGTGGTCTGCTATGAAGGGAAGAGCTCAGACACAGAGATATGAGATTAACAATAAGCTGATTTAATGGTAGAAAACAACAGTACAATATAACGAAGTACTAATATAACGAAGTACTTCGGGCCTCCGCTCTTCCACCGTGCGCTGTACGTTTCAGACAGTCAGACCGAACAGAGGCGCCCGCGGGTACAGAATTCACAATATTTATGCACACAAATGCAGAGGAGTTCTGTGGGAGGAGTTGTGTCGGTTGCTCCTCCCTAGGTGTTCATCCATTGGTGGACTCACTCCTGGGCGAATCAGAGTGAGTCAGCCATAACCGTGGGAAGTTTGGATCTCCTGCGCCGCCGATCAGTCCCAGGCCATCTTTTATGGCAGCCATACAATAAACAATTCTGGGTTGAACGGGGGTGAGGTACCAATCCTTATCTTCGTTTATCCTCAGCACCTGGCCGTACCACTCCGTATCCCAATCTTTCTCTCAGTACAATCTCTGCATAGACTCAATGGTGTCAGTTTTATTACCTTTCTCCTGCAAACCCCCCTCCGGCCATTAAAAACCCGGGGGGCGACTGGATCCACTACATTCCTAAGTCAACGCACACACAATTGAGCACAGCAAACAAAATAATACCATCAGGAGACCTTTTTGCCCTGGTTTCATAAGCATACATTTTACACAGACTATTGGCGCCTAAGGTATGTTTGGGCCAAGGTTATAATTATATTTAACAGGTTATACAGATTCCTTTAGAATGTCTACACAATCCTGCACCACAATACAAGGCTAAGGTAGAAGCAACACATCACACTGACATCAAGAACTAGCAGCCATTCATCGCCTCACTGTCTTTACTGATAAATATAAAAAATGCTAACATGCTAAGCTACAATAGTGAACATTAGGCCTGCTAAACATCACCTAATGCTAACGGTACAGCTCCACAGTTGTGGTGTGTGTGTGTGTGTGTGTGTGTGTGTGTGTGTGTGTGTGTGTGTGTGTGTGTGTGTGTGTGTGTGTGTGTGTGTGTTTCTGATGAGCTGTCAGCAAGGCCGTCAAGCAGCCCTCATTATTCTGTCGACACGCCTTGTACGGTAAGTGTGTGTGTGTGTGTGTGTGTGTGTGTGTGTGTGTGTGTGTGTGTGTGTGTGTGTGTGTGTGTGTGTGTATGGCCTAATGCCAAGCATAAGGCGCCACTTTATGAGTACAATGATCTCACCTCGACCCACCTCCAAACACTGTGTTCATTCAGCAGAGTGTGTGTGTGTGTGTGTGTGTGTGTGTGTGTGTGGTGTGTGTCACATTAACACACAGACCCCTCCAGCAGATGGCGCTCCGCTGCAGACATTTTAACAACTTCATTCAAGTTTTCTTCTGAGTCTGGGAGAGAAAGAGGAAAATCTGACCCAACAATATTATTTAGATTCTGAGAAACAGACCCATGAACTAGACGCATTAAAACTAATCCTTTCTGAAAAAGTGAAATAACCGTGTTCCTGACGACTTTGATGGTTTCATGAGCTTTAAGTCATTATGTGGAACCAACATGGCAACACGAAGACGATCTGTTGGTTTGATTTCAGTGTCCAGGTGTGTGAAGACGATGAGTAGAGCCATGAAACGAACACCAACATCTCCGCCGTCTTATTTCTCAGAGAGCCCATGACTACACCCCTCATTGGTCCCATTCACTCTAAATTGTAATATGTAATTCCTCTGCCTGTGCTCCACCTTTCCACCAAGTTTAGTACAAATGAGTGTGATAGTTCTTCAGTTATCCTGCTGAAGGACGGATAAATAAACCTAACAGAAGACATAGCCTCTTTGGGGCAGGCAATAACTATAATCTACGATAACCTGTCAACTATCCGACTCCTGCTGCCTAGCTGCCTAGCTCCAGGCTACATGAAAACACACATTTACTTACTCGTTAATGTTTCTGTTTGTGACGACCTCTGCCTCACTGTCTCTGCTGGTGTGTGTGTGTGTGTGTGTGTGTGTGTGTGTGTGCTCTCTCTCCCTGATTGTCTCCAGGTGCAGCCTCTCCCCAGGTGCTCTCAATCCAATCAGGACCTCCATAAAGGACCTGAGGAAGCTGCAGTCTCTCTCTCTGGCCGGAGGACGTAGGACGAGGAGCAGCCAGGAACAGCTGACCTCCTGCCTAATGGATTGTTTTCCCGTCTTGTTATCCTGTAGGGGTTGAATAAAACTTCTCTTTTTCTACTCGTGCCATCGTCTCCATCGTGCGTTTGTTGTGGCTGAGAGCCATGACATGTTCTAAAGGAGCTATGCTAGCAGTTTCCCTGCACTCCCAGTCTTCGTGCTAAGCTAGGCTAAACATACACCGGACCTATTATATTTACTGAAAACATCCGTCTGAATCTTCTGATGGACAAGACATGGATTTCACCAGAGTGTTGTATTTCAAAGATAACAGTTCACCTTTTTTAAGCTACGTCTAATAATATATCCAGTTTTCGTCCAACAGCAACACTAATCTGAAACGAGCAGCAACATCTC
>JAAKFY010000004.1:1455939-1468439 GCA_011823955.1 Dissostichus mawsoni | reverse complement strand
GTGTATCAGAGAAGACCTCGACCGAGTACTTTTGCAGACTCATCGTAGTATCATCATATTAATAAACGCTGTTAACTTGACGAGAAGCTTCCTGTATTCTTTTCAGCTACTCCTACCTGAAATGACAGAAAGGCAGCAGTACCTGGCTGAAGGGCTGCAGCTCCAGCAGGCTGCGCCGCGGCACGATGACGGGCAGCAGCAGGCGGCTGAGGAAGGAGGTGGAGACCCGAGGAGGAGCGGCATCGCACCGGAAACACCCGCCCCCTCCGGCCAGGTCTGAGATATCAAAAAAAAATCATGTTTAGCTGCTGTGAGTTTACGCCGTCATTTTTGGATTTTTAAAGTGTCAGCGCTCAGCTCAGACTAGTCAATCAATCAATCACTATTTATTTATATAGCCCAATATCACAAATGTTACATTTGTCTCAGTGGACTTTATAGTTTGTGCAGAATATTAATACGACAATACAACATCCTCTGTCCTTGGACCCTCACATCGGACAAGGAAACACTTCCAAAGAAACCCCCCAGTTAATGGAGAAACCTTAATGGAAGAAACCCCCAAGTTAATGGAAGAAACCCCCAGTTAATGAGAAACCCCCAGTTAATGAGAGACACCCCCAGTTAATGAGAAACCCCCAGTTAATGAGAGACACCCCCAGTTAATGAGAGACACCCCAGTTAATGAGAACACCCCCAGTTAATGAGAAACCCCAGTTAATGAGAGACACCCCCAGTTAATGAGAGACACCCCCAGTTAATGAGACACCCCCAGTTAATGGAAGAAACCCCCAGTTAATGAGAAACCCCCAGTTAATGAGAGACACCCCCAGTTAATGAGAAACCCCCAGTTAATGAGAGAAACCCCAGTTAATGAGAGACACCCCCAGTTAATGAGAGACACCCCCAGTTAATGAGAGACACCCCCAGTTAATGAGAAACCCCCAGTTAATGAGAAATCCCCAGTTAATGAGAGACACCCCCAGTTAATGAGAAACCCCCAGTTAATGGAGAAACCCCCAGTTAATGGAGAAACCTTAATGGAGAAACCCCCAGTTAATGAGAAACCCCCAGTTAATGAGAGACAACCCCCAGTTAATGAGAAACCCCCAGTTAATGGGAGAAACCCCCAGTTAATGAGAAACCCCCAGTTAATGGGAGAGAAACCCCCAGTTAATGAGAGAAACCCCCAGTTAATGGGAGAAACCCCCAGTTAATGGGAGAAACCCCCAGTTAATGAGAAACCCCCAGTTAATGGGAGAAACCCCCAGTTAATGAGAGAAACCCCCAGTTAATGGGAGAAACCCCCAGTTAATGGGAGAAACCCCCAGTTAATGGAGAAACCTTAATGGAAAAACCCCCAGTTAATGAGAAACCCCCAGTTAATGAGAGACACCCCCAGTTAATGAGAAACCCCCAGTTAATGGGAGAAACCCCCAGTTAATGAGAAACCCCCAGTTAATGAGAGAAACCCCCAGTTAATGAGAAACCCCCAGTTAATGGGAGAAACCCCCAGTTAATGGGAGAGAAACCCCCAGTTAATGGGAGAAACCCCCAGTTAATGGGAGAAACCCCCAGTTAATGGGAGAGAAAACCCCAGTTAATGAGAGAAACCCCCAGTTAAGGGAGAAACCTCCCAGTTAATGGGAGAAACCCCCAGTTAATGGGAAACCCCCAGTTAATGAGAGAGACCCCCAGTTAATGAGAAACCCCCAGTTAATGGGAGAAACCCCCAGTTAATGAGAAACCCCCAGTTAATGAGAAACCCCTAGTTAATGAGAAACCCCCAGTTAATGGGAGAAACCCCCAGTTAATGAGAGACACCCCCAGTTAATGAGAAACCCCCAGTTAATGGGAAACCCCCAGTTAATGAGAACCCCCCAGTTAATGGGAGAGACCCCCAGTTAATGGGAAACACCCAGTTAATGGGAAACCCCCCAGTTAATGAGAGACAACCCCCAGTTAATGAGAAACCCCCAGTTAATGAGAAACCCCCAGTTAATGAGAAACCCCCAGTTAATGGGAGAAACCCCCAGTTAATGAGAGACCCCCAGTTAATGAGAAAACCCCCAGTTAATGAGAAACCCCCAGTTAATGAGAGACAACCCCCAGTTAATGAGAGAAACCCCCAGTTAATGAGAAACCCCCAGTTAATGAGAAACCCCCAGTTAATGAGAGACAACCCCCAGTTAATGAGAAACCCCCAGTTAATGAGAAACCCCCAGTTAATGAGAGAACCCCCAGTTAATGAGAAACCCCCAGTTAATGAGAGAAACCCCCAGTTAATGAGAAACCCCCAGTTAATGAGAAACCCCCAGTTAATGGGAGAAACCCCCAGTTATGAGACACCCCCAGTTAATGAGAAACCCCCAGTTAATGTGAAACCCCCAGTTAATGTGAAACCCCCAGTTAATGGGAAACCCCCAGTTAATGGGAGAGAACCCCCAGTTAATGGGAGAGAAACCCCCAGTTAATGAGAGAAACCCCCAGTTAATGGGAGAAACCCCCAGTTAATGAGAGAGACCCCCAGTTAATGGGAGAAACCCCCAGTTAATGAGAGAAACCCCCAGTTAATGGGAGAAACCCCCAGTTAATGGGAGAGACACCCAGTTAATGAGAGAAACCCCCAGTTAATGGGAGAGACCCCCAGTTAATGGAAGAAACCCCCAGTTAAGGGGAGAAACCTCCCAGTTAATGAGAGAGACCCCCAGTTAATGGGAGAGACCCCCAGTTAATGGGAGAAACCCCCAGTTAAGGGGAGAAACCTCCCAGTTAATGAGAGAAACCCCCAGTTAATGAGAGAGAACCCCCAGTTAATGGGAGAGACCCCCAGTTAATGGGAGAAACCCCCAGTTAATGAGAGAGACCCCCAGTTAATGGGAGAAACCCCCAGTTAATGGTAGAAACCCCCAGTTAATGGGAGAAACCCCCAGTTAATGAGAAATCCCCAGTTAAGGGGAGAAACCTCCCAGTTAATGGAAGAAACCCCACAGTTAATGTGAGAAACCCCCAGTTAATGGGAGAAACCCCACAGTTAATGAGAAGACCCCCAGTTAATGGGAGAAACCCCCAGTTAATGGAGAAACCCCACAGTTAGGGAGAAACCCCCAGTTAATGGGAGAAACCCCCGTTAATGAGAGAAACCCCCAGTTAATGGGAGAAACCCCCAGTTAATGGAAGACCCCCAGTTAATGGGAAAACCCCCAGTTAATGGAGAAACCCCCAGTTAATGAGAGAGACCCCCAGTTAATGGGAGAAACCCCCAGTTAATGGGAGAGACCCCCAGTTAATGAGAAACCCCCAGTTAATGGGAGAGAAACCCCCAGTTAATGAGAGAAACCCCCAGTTAATGGGAGAGAAACCCCCCAGTTAATGGAGAAACCCCAGTTAATGAGAGAAACCCCCAGTTAATGAGAGAAACCCCCAGTTAATGGAGAGAAACCCCCCAGTTAAGGGAGAAACCCCCAGTTAAGGGAGAAACCCCCAGTTAATGGAGAAACCCCCAGTTAATGGGAGAAACCCCCAGTTAATGAGAAACCCCCAGTTAATGAGAAACCCCAGTTAATGAGAGACACCCCCAGTTAATGAACACCCCCAGTTAATGAGAAACCCCCAGTTAATGAGAGAAACCCCAGTTAATGAGAAACCCCCAGTTAATGAGAAACCCCCAGTTAATGAGAGAAACCCCCAGTTAATGAGAGAAACCCAGTTAATGAGAAACCCCCATTTAATGAGAGACACCCCCAGTTAATGAGAAACCCCCAGTTAATGAGAAACCCCCAGTTAATGAGAGAAACCCCCAGTTAATGAGAAACCCCCAGTTAATGAGAAACCCCCAGTTAATGGGAGAAACCCCCAGTTAATGAGAGACACCCCCAGTTAATGAGAAACCCCCAGTTAATGAGAAACCCCAGTTAATGAGAGAAACCCCCAGTTAATGAGAGAAACCCCCAGTTAATGGGAGAGAAAACCCCCCGTTAAGGGGAAAACCTCCCAGTTAATGGGAGAAACCCCCAGTTAATGGGAGAAACCCCCAGTTAATGAGAGAAACCCCAGTTAATGAGAAACCCCCAGTTAATGAGAGACACCCCCAGTTAATGAGAAACCCCCAGTTAATGAGAAACCCCCAGTTAATGAGAGAAACCCCCAGTTAATGAGAGAAAACCCCAGTTAATGAGAACCCCCAGTTAATGGGAGAAACCCCCCAGTTAATGAGAGACACCCCCAGTTAATGAGAAACCCCCAGTTAATGAGAAACCCCTAGTTAATGAGAGACACCCCCAGTTAATGAACACCCCCAGTTAATGAGAAACCCCCAGTTAATGAGAGAAACCCCCAGTTAATGAGAAACCCCCAGTTAATGAGAAACCCCCAGTTAATGGGAGAAACCCCCCAGTTAATGAGAGACACCCCCAGTTAATGAGAAACCCCCAGTTAATGAGAAACCCCCAGTTAATGGGAGAAACCCCCAGTAATGGGAGAGAACCCCCAGTTAATGGGAGAGAAACCCCCAGTTAATTAGAGAAACCCCAGTTAATGGGAGAAACACCCAGTTAATGAGAGAGACCCCCAGTTAATGGGAGAAACCCCCAGTTAATGGGAGAAACGCCACAGTTAAGGGGAGAAACCTCCCAGTTAATGGGAGAAACCCCCAGTTAATGAGAGAGACCCCCAGTTAATGGGAGAGACCCCCAGTTAATGAGAAACCCCCAGTTAATGGGAGAGAAACCCCAGTTAATGAGAGAAACCCCCAGTTAATGGGAGAAACCCCCAGTTAATGGGAGAGAAACCCCCAGTTAAGGGGAGAAACCTCCCAGTTAATGGGAGAAACCCCCAGTAATGAGAGAGACCCCCTTAATGAGAAACCCCCAGTTAATGAGAGACACCCCCCAGTTAATGAGAAACCCCCAGTTAATGAGAAACCCCAGTTAATGAGAGAAACCCCCAGTTAATGAGAAACCCCCAGTTAATGGGAAATCCCCCAGTTAATGAGAGACACCCCAGTTAATGAGAAACCCCCAGTTAATGAGAAACCCCCAGTTAATGGGAGAGACCCCAGTTAATGGAGAAACCCCCACTTAAGGGGAGAACCTCCCAGTTAATGGGAGAAACCCCCAGTTAATGGGAGAAACCCCCAGTTAATGAGAGAGACCCCCAGTTAATGAGAAACCCCCAGTTAATGGGAGAGACCCCAAGTTAATGAGAGAAACTCCCAGTTAATGGGAGAAACCCCCCAGTTAATGAGACACCCCCAGTTAATGAGAAACCCCCAGTTAATGAGAAGACCCCCAGTTAATGAGAGAGACCCCCAGTTAATGAGAAACCCCCAGTTAATGGGAGAGACCCCCAGTTAATGAGAGAGACCCCCAGTTAATGGGAGAAACCCGCAGTTAATGGAGAAACCCCAGTTAATGGGAGAAACCCCCAGTTAATGAGAAACCCCAGTTAAGGGAGAAACCTCCCAGTTAATGGGAGAAACCCCACAGTTAATGAGAGAGACCCCCAGTTAATGGGAGAAACCCCAGTTAATGGGAGAAATCCCCAGTTAATGGGAGAAACCCCCAGTTAATGGGAGAAACACCCAGTTAATGAGAGAGACCCCCAGTTAATGGGAGAAACCCCCAGTTAATGGGAGAAACACCCAGTTAATGAGAGAGACCCCCAGTTAATGGGAGAAAACCCCCAGTTAATGGGAGAAGCCCCAGTTAATGAGAGAGACCCCCAGTTAATGGGAGAAACCCCCAGTTAAGGGAGAGACCCCCAGTTAATGGGAGACACCCCCCAGTTAATGAGAGACCCCCAATTAATGAGAAAACCCCCAGTTAATGGGAGAGACCCCAGTTAATGAGAAACCCCAGTTAATGAGAGAGACCCCAGTTAATGAGAAACCCCCAGTTAATGGAGAGACCCCCAGTTAATGGGAGAACACCCAGTTAATGAGAGAGACCCCCAGTTAATGAGAAACCCCCAGTTAATGGGAGAGACCCCAGTTAATGGGAGAAACCCCCAGTTAATGAGAGAGACCCCAGTTAATGGAGAAACCCCCAGTTAATGGGAGAGACCCCCGTTAATGAGAGAAACCCCCAGTTAATGGAAGAGACCCCAGTTAATGAGAGAATCCCCCAGTTAATGGAAGAGACCCCAGTTAATGAGAGAAACCCCCAGTTAATGAGAGAAACCCCCAGTAATGGAAGAGACCCTCAGTTAATGAGAGAATCCCCCAGTTAATGGAAGAGACCCCCAGTTAATGAGAGAATCCCCAGTTTAATGGAAGAGACCCCCAGTTAATGAGAGAAATCCCCAGTTAATGAGAGAAACCCCCAGTTAATGGGAGAGACCCCCAGTTATTGTTATCAGCAACAGAGGAGGATCCCTCTCCCAGGACGGACAGACAATAGATGCCGTGTGTAAATTGATAAGATAACACATTTACAACATAGGTAGTCCAAATGCTTGAAATGCATGTGTTCAGGTTGTACTGAATAGAGCCTGAACGCACCACGGTGTATTATCTGTCCCTGAAGATCCCCCTCAAACGCAACGCTCAATTTCTCTGTTGGAGGAGTCGTTGCGGCACTGTTTTAACGTGTTGGTGGTTATTCCTTGGCATTAAATGAACGCTACGGTTACTGAAGATAAACGAGTATCGACACACGAAGTACCATGTCCTGAAATCTTGTGTGGATACACTCGAAATCTGATTAAAGCGGCCAGACTGAAGTGCTCTTCCGTCTGGAGGAGGAGGAGGAGGAGGGGAGGAGGGGAGGAGGAGGAGGGGGGGAGGAGGAGGGGGAGGAGGAGGAGGGGGAGGACGGGGAGGAGGAGGTGGGGGAGGAGGAGGAGGGGGAGGAGGAGGTGGGGGAGGAGTGGAGGAATAAAATGCATTTATTGTTTCTATGAAGTTTTTTTTTCAAATGAGGTCATAGGAGAGAAAAATTGAGCTGCGTGTGCTTGAGTTGGCCTGCTGCCTGTTACCCTGAGACCTGTGTGTGTGTGGTGTGTGTGTGTGTGTGTGTGTGTGTGTGTGTGTGTGTGTGGTGTGTGTGTGTGTGTGTGTGTGTGTGTGTGTGTGTGTGTGTGTGTGTGTGTGTGTGTGTGTGTGTGTGTGTGTGTGTGTGTGTGTGTGTGTGTGTGTGTGTGGTGTGTGGTGTGTGTGTGTGTGTGTGTGTGTTGTGTGTGGTGGTGTGTGTGTGTGTGTGTGTGTGTGTGACTCACACTGTGGTCAGACTGCAGACGTCTGACTTCATCACTCACTCTGCAGACTGCCGCCACAGATCGGTTTTTTCTCCATATTCTGATTTATAAAGTCTAAACGGCAAAGTCAAAAACACTCCGTCCGGGCGCTTACATGTGATTTCAAAGTGTCTTTTGTGTTATTTCCTGACACTTTGTGAGTCTCCTGACACACCGGGTACACATATATTATTTACGTAAAAAGACATATAAAAGTGCATTTTGCATAATAGAGGACCTTTAAATAATGTCATCAAGCAGAAGACTCTTAAAGCTTAAATCCTTTAACAAACGTAAAATAATTATCACTTCAGGAGCTCGGATCCTCGTTGACTAGATGTGTAAAAATTAAATAAATAAAAACCTGAGACACAGTAAAGTACAGTAAGACCCAAACGGTTAAGCAAAAACCTAGAGAGTGACGACCATGAAGCAAGAAGAGGGCAGCCGAAAAAAACAATACGGCTACCACTAAAATAAGGGCGACTGTGGCTGTGAGGGCGGGCGGTCGCCTTTAAACCATTAGGCTGTTGGTTCGATCCCAGTCCCTCAGTCCACATGTCGATGTGTGTGGTGTGTGTGTGTGTTAGCTTCCCTAGAGCAAGTGGTGCTGCTCTGTGTGAATGGGTGAATGACTCGCAGTCTGTGAAGAGCTTTGAGGGGTCGAAGAGACCTGATAAAGAGATTTATAAGTACAGTCCAGTTGGCATCTTCAGGGATAGATGATGCATTACTACACTGTGCTGCATTCAGGCTCTATTCAGTAGAATTAGTCTTGTGAAATGTAGTTGTTGGTGTCTTCACAGCAATATAAATAGATATTTCAGTGAGTTAAGAGGTGATGAAGGACGTTGTGATGAAGTGCATGGGATTTATTGGTCTGTTTTTTACGGTGGTATTAAACACAGCTTTCTGGTACTGAGACGTCTCCAACACCAACCACATGGTGCGTTCAATGGCAGGGCCAAATGCAGGAATGTAGATTTTTACCCTCTGAGATTCTGAGTTGAAAAGGAGTATTTAAATTGTCGTATATGTGTGTGTGCTTGTTAAAAATGCAATATGATTAATACACATTGATTAAGTGATAGGTATGTTTATTTACATGAAAATAAAGAGCGTAAACTTGAGCTGTAGTATACGAGTACACACGCTTAAGCAACCTGATGGAGGAGATGCACACACACACACACACACACACACACACACACAGACACACACACACACACACTGACACACACTCAACACACACACACACTCACACACACTGACACACACACACTGACACACACTCACACACACACACACTCACACACACACACTGACACAACACACACACCACACACACAGAAAGTAACAAAGACACACCATCAGTCTGCAGGAATGTCAGGAATCTGCAGCAGAGCCAAGTCACATCCACGCTCCAAAAATTACCCCTATTAAGGACTCAGACAGGCTGCCTCCACACACACACACACACACACACACACACACACACACACAGACTAACACACACACTCACACACACCACACTCACACACACACCACACACACACACAGCAGTGTTTATATAACCCACATACAGACGCAGTGAGTGAAAGTGAAGCGTCAGTCTCAGTCTGAGAGCTAACTAAACATGTTGTTAGATTTCATCATTTTTTCCATCTTCTCTGAAAACACACATTGTGTCAGTCTGTGGAAACTCCTTCAGTTTCATCTGTCTCTCTCCAGCAGGACGACGCTTATTTTAATCACAATTTAGGCTCCTTAACAGGAAAGAGGGAGATTTTATTGTGCAGCACACCATAAAAGAGATATTTTCTGACTTAGCCCGCTTACATGGCTAAAATGATTGTACCTATAATATTCCTGTTTGCATGCAGCCGGGCAGAATCCAGTTCCCGGCCCCATCACATGATGTCCTCCTGCTAACCCTTAATAACATCTTCTTTCCAAACCTCTGTTCAGGTCTTTAAAAACTCTACACTGAACAAAAGAATCTGATCTAGAAATGACTTTGTATCATCAGACTCAGTATTCTGAGATTCTTTTTTATGACTTTTTTTACCAGGATTTTGAGATTTTCTGTAAAATGTTGAGATTTTTGTAAAAATGTAGAAGAATTATTTTTTGGAGATTTTGAGAAAAAGGACAACATTTTCAGAAAAAAATAGACATTTTGAGATTTGAAAAAAATGTTAAGATCTTATTACTTTTTATGACTTCTATCAGGATTTTGAGATTTTAGAATTTCTGAAAAAAGTAAACGTTTCAGATTTTCAGACTCATCCCACATTTTGAGATTTTCGGAAAATATCAGAATTTTGAGTTTTTTTGAAAAAGTAAAAATTGAGATTTTCAGAAAAAAGTCACATTTTGAGAATTTCCGAAAAAGTCAGAATTCTGAGATTGTCATACTGCCTCAGCTGCAGCACCTCTTTTCACCCTCTGTCTGAAACCAGAGCCCAGTCTGCTCTGATTGGTTAGCTGGACGGCTCTGTTGTGATTGGTCAACCGCTTAGAGATGTCCCGCCCCTTAGCCTATCACGTACAATGTGTTGGAGCGCTAGTGAAAAAAAGAGTCCAATGGAGGGACGTTTGGGGGGAGTGTGTAGGAGAGAAGATCCCTCTTGAGGCAACACAGAGATTGTTAGCCTAGCTTAGCTCAGAGACCGTTAGCGCTCACCTCTCAGTTTGAGCTGCAGCTCCTGGATGAGCTCCTGCTGTCGGGGCAGGAGAGGGGCGGGGGTCCCCGGAGGCCCCTGGGGGCCCGGGGGTCCTGGAGGGCCGGGGAGACCGTGCTGCGGACAGAAGATTCAAAGATTCAAAGATTCAAAGGTGTTATCATCAGATGCTCCGCAGCTTCGGTGTAGAAATATCAATGAAATTCTTCTGACCTGAGCTCCTCCAACAATGCAACATATATAATAAAAATACAAATAAAAATAGTGCAAGAAGTCTATATTCATATGAATAGAATATGATGTGTACAAGAACAGAATATGAAATTAATGAATTAAGACTAAATTAAATACGGTTTATTGCGGTGATAGCCTAACTATTTATATAAAGTATTCGATTGCAAGAGGACAAACAGATGAATGTTTATCGGGGAATCAGAATTCCTGTATTGTCCCTCAACGGGGAAATGAGACCTCAGATTGTCATTTCCATATCTTCACTGTAGCTACAGTGCACATGCAATAAAGCCTTGAAACTTGAAACTATACGGTATTATAAAAGCAAGAGTATAGTGAAGATAAGGTTACAAAAAAGTAAACTTACATATGTAAAAACATGCACACGTTTTGAATCAGACACAAAAACACAATAAGTATCAGCAAATAACAGATAAGTACACAGTGGTCAAATAAGTAGCAATATATACAAAAGATATATTTAAGAATGGAAAAGTTTACATTTAATATAAACAAGAATACAAACACATGTCCCTAAATTAGTTTTGTTTTCATCATCTCATTAACATGAAGCTTTTCTTTTTTAAGAAATCAATACATCTTTCTGTTTCTTGTCTTTAGTGTAATAATTATCGCTCACTAATGAAACAGAAGCACTTTTCAGAGTAATCTGTAGACCACTGAAATATATCCAGCTCTTCTCTAAATTGAATCTACGTCTACAATTAAAACGTTATAGTCGGACAGATGTAGGTGTTTCCTCCGCCTCAGTCCCACGAGTGCTGCTTCACATATTAAAATGCACCAAACTAAAACAGTTACTTTGCAGAAACAGTGTTTAAGAGCTGCACCTTGAGACTTTGAGTTATTGCTTTTTCTTTCTCTCAGCATCAATCTCCAGTTACTTTAATTGTCTCTGGGTTCAGTGTCAGGTGGTCTCACCTTGGAGGTCCTCCGGGACGCTTTGCTCCGCCGGTTGTCCCCCTTGTTGGAGTTTCTCCTGAAGATCAGCCAGGAGCTCAGAGGAGACACTCGGGACAGATCGGAGGATTCCTGCAGGAGGTCAAAGAAAACAAGGTTCGTTTGATTAAATATGTATTTCACATTCATGATTAACCAAAAGAGAGCTGCAGGAATGAGTCCTAAACCGAGACATGAGTCAGCATTTCATCACGTTCCTTTCTAGCCCAACATTAGCCACCTTTAGCTTAGCGGTGGTGACGTGAAGTCATGTGACCGTGCTGTAGTTCCTTTATAGCCCAACATTAGCCTCCTTTAGCTTAGCGGTGGTGACGTGAAGTCATATGACCGTGCTGTTCCTTTATAGCCCAACATTAGCCACCTTTAGTTAGCGGTGGTGACGTGAAGTCATGTGACCGTGCTGTAGTTCCTTTATAGCCAACATTAGCCACCTTTAGCTTAGCGGTGGTGACGTGAAGTCATGTGACCGTGCTGTAGTTCCTTTATAGCCCAACATTAGCCACCTTTAGCTTAGCGGTGGAGACGTGAAGTCATATGACCGTGCTGTAGTTCCTTTATAGCCCAACATTAGCCACCTTTAGCTTAGCGGTGGTGACGTGAAGTCATGTGACCGTGCTGTAGTTCCTTTATAGCCCAACATTAGCCACCTTTAGCTTAGCGGTGGAGACGTGAAGTCATGTGACCGTGCTGTAGTTCCTTTATAGCCCAACATTAGCCACCTTTAGCTTAGCAGTGGTGACGTGAAGTCATATGACCGTGCTGTAGTTCCTTTATAGCCTAACATTAGCCACCTTTAGCTTAGCGGTGGTGACGTGAAGTCATGTGACCGTGCTGTAGTTCTTTTATAGCCCAACATTAGCCACCTTTAGCTTAGCGGTGGTGACGTGAAGTCATGTGACCGTGCTGTAGTTCCTTTATAGCCCAACATTAGCCACCTTTAGCTTAGCGGTGGTGACGTGAAGTCATGTGACCGTGCTGTAGTTCTTTATAGCCCAACATTAGCCACCTTTAGCTTAGCGGTGGTGACGTGAAGTCATGTGACCGTGCTGTAGTTCCTTTATAGCCCAACATTAGCCACCTTTAGCTTAGCGGTGGTGACGTGAAGTCATATGACCGTGCTGTAGTTCCTTTATAGCCCAACATTAGCCGCCTTTAGCTTAGCGGTGGTGACGTGAAGTCATGTGACCGTGCTGTAGTTCCTTTATAGCCCAACATTAGCCACCTTTAGCTTAGCGGTGGGACGTGAAGTCATGTGACCGTGCTGTAGTTCCTTTATAGCCCAACATTAGCCACCTTTAGCTTAGCGGTGGTGACGTGAAGTCATGTGACCGTGCTGTAGTTCCTTTATAGCCCAACATTAGCCACCTT
>JAAKFY010000004.1:1418115-1448115 GCA_011823955.1 Dissostichus mawsoni | reverse complement strand
AGGCTACAATGATCTGTTTGGGGTTTGGAGCAGGACACTTCAGAGACATGTCTTTAGTAACAGCTGGAAGAGAGGGGGCGAGGCTACAATGATCTGTTTGGGGTTTGGAGCAGGACACTTCAGAGACATGTCTTTAGTAACAGCTGGAAGAGGGGGGGGACGAGGCTACAATGATCTGTTTGGGGTTTGGAGCAGGACACTTCAGAGACATGTCTTTAGTAACAGCTGGAAGAGAGGGGGGCGAGGCTACAAGGATCTGTTTGGGGTTTGGAGCAGGACACTTCAGAGACATGTCTTTAGTAACAGCTGGAAGAGGGGGGGGGAGGCTACAATGATCTGTTTGGGGTTTGGAGCAGGACACTTCAGAGACATGTCTTTAGTAACAGCTGGAAGAGAGGGGGACGAGGCTACAAGGATCTGTTTGGGGTTTGGAGCAGGACACTTCAGAGACATGTTTTAGTAACAGCTGGAAGAGAGGGGGACGAGGCTACAAGGATCTGTTTGGGGTTTGGAGCAGGACACTTCAGAGACATGTTTTTAGTAACAGCTGGAAGAGAGGGGGACGAGGCTACAATGATCTGTTTGGGGTTTGGAGCAGGACACTTCAGAGACTTTTTAGTAACAGCTGGAAGAGAGGGGGACGAGGCTACAAGGATCTGTTTGGGGTTTGGAGCAGGACACTTCAGAGACATGTTTTTAGTAACAGCTGGAAGAGAGGGGGACGAGGCTACAATGATCTGTTTGGGGTTTGGAGCAGGACACTTCAGAGACATGTTTTTAGTAACAGCTGGAAGAGAGGGGGACGAGGCTACAAGGATCTGTTTGGGGTTTGGAGCAGGACATTTCAGAGACCCACAATATATGCCTAAAAATATTATAATAGGAGACCTTAACAGGGACAGTGCACATTAATCCAGAGTTAGTCACGAGGCTATTTTTCATCTGTAGGCCCCGAACAGATCAGTCAACCTAAAGACACATCTCATTTTAAACAAGTAAATACTATCAAATAAAAACATGCAACATACAGAACTGGAAATCTTAATAAAAACACAAAACAGAACAATAAAACAAAACAAAAAAGATCATGTTAAAACTCAACCCTGAGCTCAGTACTCTGGAAACAGACCACTGTATTGATGACCTTTGCTCTCCTTTAGCCCATCACTTTGCCATCCTCTGGGCGTCGGTGGGCAACACGGTGCCCGCCTGCTTCTGGGTGCTCTACTTCCTGCTGAGGGACCCCGAGGCGCTGGAGGCCGTCCGGCAGGAGGTCCTGGAGGTCCTGAGGCTGTCGGGGGGAAGTTCAGCCCAGAGGAGGACCTGACGCTGAGCCGAGAGCAGCTGGACAGCATGGTGCTCCTGGGTAAGAGTTAGGAAAACATCACTAACACCGGCTTGAGCTTCAATCTCAGGATCCATGTATCTGTGATCCTCTCCAGAATGGAAGGAGTCATCACATACAGAGCATCAACTAGTTCCTGAACAGTGTCCTTCACATGCTGATATCCAAGAGAGGGAGTTACACAGTCACAAGATGGAGGAATAGAAAGCAGTATTCAATGTTTACTTCAGATTAGCTCCACGTCAGAAATGATCATGCTTGTCATCTGTCTCTCTCCATAGAGGCTGAATCATCATGTTCATCACATAGCTATCATATGCCTAAAACAGTCCTGATGCTCTTCCAGGTAATCAGACATCCTGTCATGCACACAGCTACAGTTGGGATACCTTTGTTATCATGTTACTCTCATGTTGGAAGAGGACTTTCAGGATTTTCACAACATTATGGAATAATAAGAAAGTGAAGGAGGTCTCATTCAATATTTTACAAAACCTTATTTCCCCTATGGACCACATCCTTCCTTCTTGCCTTTCACAATTTCTGTCATTGAAATGAAAAAAATAATGTATTGCATCCCTGTAATGTTCTGGTCTGATGTCTAGTATTTCTTACAAGAAAAACGGGACTGAATTTGTTTTTGGTCTCAAATCAGGTCTGTGGTTAGCACAATATTTGTATGATAAGACCTGAGATCTGTCAGTAAACACTGATGAAGGGTTGAGTGTGTTTCTCATGTTTGATTTGCATCTCTATTCCCCAGAGAGCTCCATCAGCGAGGGTCTGCGTCTGTCCTCGGCCTCCACCAACATCCGGGTGTCTCAGGAGGACTTCAGTCTGCGTCTGGATGAAGAGCGCTCTGCGTCCGTGAGGAAGGGAGACGTGATCGCCCTCTACCCCCAGAGCATGCACATGGACCCCGACATCTACCAGGACCCCCAGGTACCCCCGCTTAGAGTTAACCACGCCCACTTCACATTAAAGGTCTCCTATTATGCTATTTTTAGGCATATATTATAGGTCTCAGATATATAAAAATACATGTCTCAGAATCAAAACGGGTTTATTATTATTTATTATTAGATCTTCCAGGACCCCCAGGTACCCCTTATGTTCATGTTTCCTGTAGATATTTAATTGCTCTTCTTGCTGCACTGTTAGTGTTCAGTTTTATTATTATGCTGCTGTGTTTATTGTATTTTTGTAACTCTGGCACAACAATTTCCTTCGGGATAAACAAAGTATTATCTTATCTCTTATGCTGCGTTCACACCGGACGCGTTGCGAATATTCGCTTCGCTCTAATCGCTCGAGTTTCACCGCGGCTGTCAGCTGTGTTTACTCGCATCATTCAAACAAGACACGCTGGCAAAGGGGCTACAACTACAACAAAATGAACATATGTGACCGTGATTTAATTGTAATACACGTTTCTAAATGATGCCGAAGTAACAACATACTGATACCGGTTAGTAAAAACCATGAATTAATGCTTTGACAAGTCTGCAGACAGAAGGCAGGCGGAACAACTTTTAAAATGCGTGTTGTCTGAATGAAGATCGGATCGATCAGGCTAAGCTAACGTTGTAGCTGCTCCGTCCACACTCACAAAAACGGCCTACAGACAGAAACAAAGCAGCGACTGTATTCGCCAGGACACAGACAGGCTGTGGTTTGTACTTGTTTCACTTGTGTCTAGTTTCTGAACAGATATGAGGAGCTGTGAGCTCTGAGGGCTAACAGCTAACGGCTGACGGCTGATGTTTTGGTTTTGAACGCAGCATTACCCCCGTTTCTCAAACCCCGCTTGGAGTTAGCCACGCCCACTTCACATTAAAGGTCTCCTATTATGCTATTTTTAGGCATATATTATAGGTCTCAGATATATAAAAACACATGTCTCAGAATCAGAACCAGGTTTATCACCAGGTAGGTTGACACTTACGAGGAGTTTGACTTGGTGTCGTGGTGCGTACATAAAAGTAAAACAAGAATTTAAAAACACAGATAGAAAACTATTTTAAGAAAAACTATAATAACATTAAAAAAGAAATAAGAAAAGATATTAGCAGTATTTACATAGAAATAGAATGGAATTAAATATAAAATGTGTGCAGTAAAAAAACCTATGAAGTGTTTTGCTCAAAAGACCCCGAGATCTACCAGGACCCCCAGGTGCCCCCGTTTACTATATTTTGTATTATTTTAAATCTTTTTTAATGTTATTGTTTATGTATGCACCACAACACCAAGTCAAATTCCTCGTACGTGTGAACCTACCTGGTGATAAACCTGTTTCTTCTTCCTCTTCCTCTCCCTCTTCCTCTTCTTCCAGTCGTTCCGCTATGACCGCTTCGTCCAGGACGGCCGTGTGAAGACGGACTTCTATAAGAGCGGGCAGAAGCTGAAGTTCTTCCTGATGCCCTTCGGCTCCGGCGCCTCCATGTGTCCCGGACGATACTTCGCCGTCAACGAGATCAAGCAGTTCCTGAGTCTAGTGCTGCTGTACCTGGACCTGGACCTGCAGCCGGGTCAGAACCGGGTCTCTCTGGACTACAGCCGGGCCGGGCTGGGCATCCTGCTGCCGGACGCAGACGTACGCTTCCACTACCGGCTGAGAGCCGCCAGCCAGAGCCCGGCCGAGTAGCTTCCACCTTCATAACCTCTCGCCTTAAAGGTCTCCTATCGTGCTGTTTTTAGGCATATATTGTGGGTCTCAGATATATACAAATATATAAAAAACATGTCTATGATGTGTTTTGCAAAATACCAAATAGATCACCCATTCTAGTCATGCATCAAACCCCTCTATTTCTAGTTAGCGCTACTTGCTAATGTAAACACAGACCATAATACTTCCAAAACACGTCGACCCCCAGGTACCCCCGTTTCTCAAACCCAGTTAGATTGAACCACGCCCACTTCACATTAAAGGTCTCCTATCATGCTGTTTTTAGGCATATATTGTGGGTCTCAGATATAAAGACATGTCTCTGAAGTGTCCTGCTCCAAACCCCAAACAGATCATTGTAGCCTCGTCCCCCTCTCTTCCAGCTGTTACTAAAGACATGTCTCTGAAGTGTCCTGCTCAAAACCCCAAACAGATCCTTGTAGCCTCGTCCCCCTCTCTTCCAGCTGTTACTAAGGACATGTCTCTGAAGTGTCCTGCTCCAAACCCCAAACAGATCATTGTAGCCTCGTCCCCCTCTCTTCCAGCTGTTACTAAAGACATGTCTCTGAAGTGTCCTGCTCCAAACCCCAAACAGATCATTGTAGCCTCGTCCCCCTCTCTTCCAGCTGTTACTAAAGACATGTCCCTGAAGTGTCCTGCTCCAAACCACAACAGATCATTGTAGCCTCGTCCCCCTCTCTTCCAGCTGTTACTAAAGACATGTCTCTAAAGTGTCCTGCTCCAACCCCAAACAGATCCTTGTAGCCTCGTCCCCCTCTCTTCCAGCTGTTACTAAGGACATGTCTCTGAAGTGTCCTGCTCCAAACCCCAACAGATCATTGTAGCCTCGTCCCCCTCTCTTCCAGCTGTTACTAAAGACATGTCTCTGAAGTGTCCTGCTCCAAACCCCAAACAGATCATTGTAGCCTCGTCCCCTCTCTTCCAGCTGTTACTAAAGACATGTCTCTGAAGTGTCCTGCTCCAAACCCCAAACAGATCATTGTAGCCTCGCCCCCCCTCTCTTCCAGCTGTTACTAAAGACATGTCTCTGAAGTGTCCTGCTCCAAACCCCAAACAGATCCTTGTAGCCTCGCCCCCCCCTCTCTTCCAGCTGTTACTAAAGACATGTCTCTGAAGTGTCCTGCTCCAAACCCCAAACAGATCATTGTAGCCTCGTCCCCCTCTCTTCCAGCTGTTACTAAAGACATGTCTCTGAAGTGTCCTGCTCCAAACCCCAAACAGATCATTGTAGCCTCGCCCCTCTCTTCCAGCTGTTACTAAAGACATGATTCTGGGTCTGTAGCTTTAATAAAACATTAAAAAGAGAGAGTAGATCTCGTTCAGGATGTTGGGGTTTAGAGGAGCTGCTATCGGTTACAGAACATGACATTGAGTTAGGAAAATGTGGTGCAGGCAAACACACAAAACACACTTGTGTCACCCTCTAAACCACATGCACTAAACCAGTTGAGCAATTTGAATTGAGCAACATCAGTTCAGGTCCTGAGGGACGGTTTCTGATCTGCTCACATGGATATTATCATCATAGCTTCCTGTTCTCTGATAACCATCACTTCCTTTAGAGTGTATTGTGACAGGCTAGCAAGCGTCTCTCATACATCACGTTCCTTCACATTAGCTCACATTTAAAATATATTGGAGCCTGCTATACGTTGTCTTTATATTAACAAAAATAACGCTGATTTCTCTGGGACAATCCATCCCTGACCCTCCTGTCAGCTCCATCCACAGGAAGGAGTCCCGACCTCCTGTCAGCTCCACCCAAGGAAGGAGTCCCAGACCCTCCTGTCAGATCCATCCACAGGAAGGAGTCCCTGACCCTCCTGTCAGAGCCATCCACAGGAAGGAGTCCCTGACCCTCCTGTCAGCTCCATCCACAGGAAGGAGTCCCAGACCCTCCTGTCAGAGCATCCACAGGAAGGAGTCCCTGACCCTCCTGTCAGCTCCATCCACAGGAAGGAGTCCCTGACCCTCCTGTCAGAGCCATCCACAGGAAGGAGTCCCTGACCCTCCTGTCAGCTCCATCCACAGGAAGGAGTCCCAGACCCTCCTGTCAGAGCCATCCACAGGAAGGAGTCCCAGACCCTCCTGTCAGCTCCATCCACAGGAAGGAGTCCTGACCCTCCTGTCAGCTCCATCCAAAGGAAGGAGTCCCTGACCCTCCTGTCAGCTCCATCCACAGGAAGGAGTCCCTGACCCTCCTGTCAGCTCCATCCACAGGAAGGAGTCCCTGACCCTCCTGTCAGCTCCATCCACAGGAAGGAGTCCCTGACCCTCCTGTCAGAGCCATCCACAGGAAGGAGTCCCTGACCCTCCTGTCAGCTCCATCCACAGGAAGGAGTCCCAGACCCTCCTGTCAGAGCCATCCACAGGAAGGAGTCCCAGACCCTCCTGTCAGATCCATCCACAGGAAGGAGTCCCAGACCCTCCTGTCAGATCCATCCACAGGAAGGAGTCCCTGACCCTCCTGTCAGCTCCATCCACAGGAAGGAGTCCCAGACCCTCCTGTCAGAGCCATCCACAGGAAGGAGTCCCAGACCCTCCTGTCAGATCCATCCACAGGAAGGAGTCCCAGACCCTCCTGTCAGATCCATCCACAGGAAGGAGTCCCAGACCCTCCTGTCAGAGCCATCCACAGGAAGGAGTCCCAGACCCTCCTGTCAGATCCATCCACAGGAAGGAGTCCCAGACCCTCCTGTCAGATCCATCCACAGGAAGGAGTCCCTGACCCTCCTGTCAGCTCCATCCACAGGAAGGAGTCCCAGACCCTCCTGTCAGAGCCATCCACAGGAAGGAGTCCCAGACCCTCCTGTCAGATCCATCCACAGGAAGGAGTCCAGACCCTCCTGTCAGCTCCATCCACAGGAAGGAGTCCCTGACCCTCCTGTCAGCTCCATCCACAGGAAGGAGTCCCAGACCCTCCTGTCAGATCCATCCACAGGAAGGAGTCCCAGACCCTCCTGTCAGATCCATCCACAGGAAGGAGTCCCTGACCCTCCTGTCAGCTCCATCCACAGGAAGGAGTCCCTGACCCTCCTGTCAGATCCATCCACAGGAAGGAGTCCCTGACCCTCCTGTCAGCTCCATCCACAGGAAGGAGTCCCTGACCCTCCTGTCAGATCCATCCACAGGAAGGAGTCCCTGACCCTCCTGTCAGAGCCATCCACAGGAAGGAGTCCCAGACCCTCCTGTCAGATCCATCCACAGGAAGGAGTCCCTGACCCTCCTGTCAGAGCCTCCCAGACCCTCCTGTCAGATCCATCCACAGGAAGGAGTCCCTGACCCTCCTGTCAGATCCATCCACAGGAAGGAGTCCCTGACCCTCCTGTCAGATCCATCCACAGGAAGGAGTCCCAGTCAGTATGAAAAGTATTTAACACTATATCACCTGTTAGACCTACCCATGGATCACTGCTCACATCACCTTCAGACATATTGAATGTTCTATCTAAACCCTCACAGCTCAGTCTCTCTGTGAAACTGTCTGTTGATTGTTTATATTTCTCCCTTTGGTTCAAATAGTGTTAAAGGTTCAAATCACAGTCAAAGATCTGAGTGTTTTGGTTATTTGTTTCAAAAGATCTGAGTGATTTCAATCACTGCTGGGTAGTTCAATCTGTAATGAAACATCTCACTGTATCAGTACATTCACATTGATATGAGATGAAGTATAGAGTAGCTGGAGATGGACTTTAGTACAAGTATCTTAAAGTGCAATACTTGAGTTTATGTACTTAGTTACTCTTGATTGGCTTCTTAAAGAGCAGCAGAAATACATCACATTCTCAAATGATATGACTTTATAGTATAAGATTGAAACGGCTCATTGTGCACGATGCCCTTTCAGAATATTACATATATGCTTCTTTTAGATTAAAGAGGGGATTGTTCTCTTTCTATAGCTTGTACATTTCACCAAGTTATCAATAAATATATATTTTAAATCAGTGAATAATGAGAGACTGCTTTGTTTTGTTTCTGTGTTTCTGACCATAAAGAAATCTGTTTCACAAAACTGGATCCTCTTCAAACTGCTGGGTGATCTGGGACTGGAGTCAGAGTACAAGTACTCAGATCTGGGACTGGAGTCAGAGTACAAGTACTCAGATCTGGGACTGGAGTCAGAGTACAAGTACTCAGATCTGGGACTGGAGTCAGAGTACAAGTACTCAGATCTGGGACTGGAGTCAGAGTACAAGTACTCAGATCTGGGACTGGAGTCAGAGTACGAGTACTCAGATCTGGGACTGGAGTCAGAGTACAAGTACTCAGATCTGGGACTGGAGTCAGAGTACAAGTACTCAGATCTGGGACTGGAGTCAGAGTACAAGTACTCAGATCTGGGACTGGAGTCAGAGTACATGTACTCAGATCTGGGACTGGAGTCAGAGTACGAGTACTCAGATCTGAGACTGGAGTCAGAGTACGAGTACTCAGATCTGGGACTGGAGTCAGAGTACGAGTACTCAGATCTGGGACTGGAGTCAGAGTACAAGTACTCAGATCTGGACTGGAGTCAGAGTACAAGTACTCAGATCTGGGACTGGAGTCAGAGTACAAGTACTCAGATCTGGGACTGGAGTCAGAGTACAAGTACTCAGATCTGGGACTGGAGTCAGAGTACATGTACTCAGATCTGGGACTGGAGTCAGAGTACATGTACTCAGATCTGGGACTGGAGTCAGAGTACATGTACTCAGATCTGGGACTGGAGTCAGAGTACAAGTACTCAGATCTGGGACTGGAGTCAGAGTACATGTACTCAGATCTGGGACTGGAGTCAGAGTACAAGTACTCAGATCTGGGACTGGAGTCAGAGTACAAGTACTCAGATCTGGGACTGGAGTCAGAGTACAAGTACTCAGATCTGGGACTGGAGTCAGAGTACATGTACTCAGATCTGGGACTGGAGTCAGAGTACAAGTACTCAGATCTGGGACTGGAGTCAGAGTACATGTACTCAGATCTGGGACTGGAGTCAGAGTACAAGTACTCAGATCTGGGACTGGAGTCAGAGTACAAGTACTCAGATCTGGGACTGGAGTCAGAGTACAAGTACTCAGATCTGGGACTGGAGTCAGAGTACAAGTACTCAGATCTGGGACTGGAGTCAGAGTACAAGTACTCAGATCTGGGACTGGAGTCAGAGTACAAGTACTCAGATCTGGGACTGGAGTCAGAGTACAAGTACTCAGATCTGGGACTGGAGTCAGAGTACAAGTACTCAGATCTGGGACTGGAGTCAGAGTACATGTACTCAGATCTGAGACTGGAGTCAGAGTACATGTACTCAGATCTGGGACTGGAGTCAGAGTACAAGTACTCAGATCTGAGACTGGAGTCAGAGTACAAGTACTCAGATCTGGGACTGGAGTCAGAGTACATGTACTCAGATCTGGGACTGGAGTCAGAGTACGAGTACTCAGATCTGGGACTGGAGTCAGAGTACAAGTACTCAGATCTGGGACTGGAGTCAGAGTACAAGTACTCAGATCTGGGACTGGAGTCAGAGTACAAGTACTCAGATCTGGGACTGGAGTCAGAGTACAAGTACTCAGATCTGGGACTGGAGTCAGAGTACAAGTACTCAGATCTGGGACTGGAGTCAGAGTACAAGTACTCAGATCTGGGACTGGAGTCAGAGTACAAGTACTCAGGTCTGGGACTGGAGTCAGAGTACAAGTACTCAGATCTGGGACTGGAGTCAGAGTACAAGTACTCAGATCTGGGACTGGAGTCAGAGTACATGTACTCAGATCTGGGACTGGAGTCAGAGTACAAGTACTCAGATCTGGGACTGGAGTCAGAGTACAAGTACTCAGATCTGGGACTGGAGTCAGAGTACAAGTACTCAGATCTGGGACTGGAGTCAGAGTACAAGTACTCAGATCTGGGACTGGAGTCAGAGTACATGTACTCAGATCTGGGACTGGAGTCAGAGTACATGTACTCAGATCTGGGACTGGAGTCAGAGTACATGTACTCAGATCTGGGACTGGAGTCAGAGTACAAGTACTCAGATCTGGGACTGGAGTCAGAGTACATGTACTCAGATCTGGGACTGGAGTCAGAGTACAAGTACTCAGATCTGGGACTGGAGTCAGAGTACAAGTACTCAGATCTGGGACTGGAGTCAGAGTACAAGTACTCAGATCTGGGACTGGAGTCAGAGTACATGTACTCAGATCTGGGACTGGAGTCAGAGTACAAGTACTCAGATCTGGGACTGGAGTCAGAGTACATGTACTCAGATCTGGGACTGGAGTCAGAGTACAAGTACTCAGATCTGGGACTGGAGTCAGAGTACAAGTACTCAGATCTGGGACTGGAGTCAGAGTACAAGTACTCAGATCTGGGACTGGAGTCAGAGTACAAGTACTCAGATCTGGGACTGGAGTCAGAGTACAAGTACTCAGATCTGGGACTGGAGTCAGAGTACAAGTACTCAGATCTGGGACTGGAGTCAGAGTACAAGTACTCAGATCTGGGACTGGAGTCAGAGTACAAGTACTCAGATCTGGGACTGGAGTCAGAGTACATGTACTCAGATCTGAGACTGGAGTCAGAGTACATGTACTCAGATCTGGGACTGGAGTCAGAGTACAAGTACTCAGATCTGAGACTGGAGTCAGAGTACAAGTACTCAGATCTGGGACTGGAGTCAGAGTACATGTACTCAGATCTGGGACTGGAGTCAGAGTACGATACTCAGATCTGGGACTGGAGTCAGAGTACAAGTACTCAGATCTGGGACTGGAGTCAGAGTACAAGTACTCAGATCTGGGACTGGAGTCAGAGTACATGTACTCAGATCTGGGACTGGAGTCAGAGTACGAGTACTCAGATCTGAGACTGGAGTCAGAGTACAAGTACTCAGATCTGAGACTGGAGTCAGAGTACAAGTACTCAGATCTGGGACTGGAGTCAGAGTACATGTACTCAGATCTGGGACTGGAGTCAGAGTACGAGTACTCAGATCTGAGACTGGAGTCAGAGTACAAGTACTCAGATCTGGGACTGGAGTCAGAGTACAAGTACTCAGATCTGGACTGGAGTCAGAGTACATGTACTCAGATCTGGGACTGGAGTCAGAGTACGAGTACTCAGATCTGAGACTGGAGTCAGAGTACAAGTACTCAGATCTGGGACTGGAGTCAGAGTACAAGTACTCAGATCTGGGACTGGAGTCAGAGTACAAGTACTCAGATCTGGGACTGGAGTCAGAGTACAAGTACTCAGATCTGGGACTGGAGTTAGAGTACAAGTACTCAGATCTGGGACTGGAGTCAGAGTACAAGTACTCAGATCTGGGACTGGAGTTAGAGTACAAGTACTCAGATCTGGGACTGGAGTCAGAGTACATGTACTCAGATCTGGGACTGGAGTCAGAGTACAAGTACTCAGATCTGGGACTGGAGTCAGAGTACAAGTACTCAGATCTGGGACTGGAGTCAGAGTACAAGTACTCAGATCTGGGACTGGAGTCAGAGTACAAGTACTCAGATCTGGGACTGGAGTCAGAGTACAAGTACTCAGATCTGGACTGGAGTCAGAGTACAAGTACTCAGATCTGAGACTGGAGTCAGAGTACAAGTACTCAGATCTGGGACTGGAGTCAGAGTACATGTACTCAGATCTGGGACTGGAGTCAGAGTACAAGTACTCAGATCTGGGACTGGAGTCAGAGTACATGTACTCAGATCTGAGACTGGAGTCAGAGTACATGTACTCAGATCTGGACTGGAGTCAGAGTACAAGTACTCAGATCTGAGACTGGAGTCAGAGTACATGTACTCAGATCTGGGACTGGAGTCAGAGTACAAGTACTCAGATCTGGGACTGGAGTCAGAGTACATGTACTCAGATCTGAGACTGGAGTCAGAGTACAAGTACTCGATCTGGGACTGGAGTCAGAGTACAAGTACTCAGATCTGGGACTGGAGTCAGAGTACAAGTACTCAGATCTGGGACTGGAGTCAGAGTACAAGTACTCAGATCTGGGACTGGAGTCAGAGTACAAGTACTCAGATCTGGGACTGGAGTCAGAGTACAAGTACTCAGATCTGGGACTGGAGTCAGAGTACAAGTACTCAGATCTGGGACTGGAGTCAGAGTACAAGTACTCAGATCTGAGACTGGAGTCAGAGTACAAGTACTCAGATCTGGGACTGGAGTCAGAGTACAAGTACTCAGATCTGGGACTGGAGTCAGAGTACAAGTACTCAGATCTGAGACTGGAGTCAGAGTACAAGTACTCAGATCTGGGACTGGAGTCAGAGTACAAGTACTCAGATCTGGGACTGGAGTCAGAGTACAAGTACTCAGATCTGGGACTGGAGTCAGAGTACAAGTACTCAGATCTGAGACTGGAGTCAGAGTACAAGTACTCAGATCTGGGACTGGAGTCAGAGTACATGTACTCAGATCTGGGACTGGAGTCAGAGTACAAGTACTCAGATCTGGGACTGGAGTCAGAGTACATGTACTCAGATCTGAGACTGGAGTCAGAGTACATGTACTCAGATCTGGGACTGGAGTCAGAGTACAAGTACTCAGATCTGAGACTGGAGTCAGAGTACATGTACTCAGATCTGGGACTGGAGTCAGAGTACATGTACTCAGATCTGGGACTGGAGTCAGAGTACAAGTACTCAGATCTGGGACTGGAGTCAGAGTACAAGTACTCAGATCTGGACTGGAGTCAGAGTACATGTACTCAGATCTGAGACTGGAGTCAGAGTACAAGTACTCAGATCTGGGACTGGAGTCAGAGTACAAGTACTCAGATCTGGGACTGGAGTCAGAGTACATGTACTCAGATCTGAGACTGGAGTCAGAGTACAAGTACTCAGATCTGGGACTGGAGTCAGAGTACATGTACTCAGATCTGGGACTGGAGTCAGAGTACATGTACTCAGATCTGAGACTGGAGTCAGAGTACAAGTACTCAGATCTGGGACTGGAGTCAGAGTACAAGTACTCAGAACTCGTACTTGAGTAAAAGTAGAACTAAAAGCCGCTTTCACACCAAGTACTTTGCTGTACTTAGTTCCCAGTACTTAGTCCCGCCAAACTCTTTAGTCCTCGAACTGTCCTAGTAGATCGCGTTCACACCGGAATAAGTCCCTGAGGGAGGATTAGGCAAATGAAGCCGCCGACGTCACTTCTTCTTCTTCTGCTTTGGGTTTACTGGCAGGCCGCATACAACTTCACGGCGTATACTGCCACCCGAAGTCCCCGGCCGGAAGTCCCCGGAGTTGGGGACTGGCTTCAGTAGAAGCTGCTGGGACTCCCAGCAGCTTCTACTGAAGCCTTTCGAGTAAATCTCCAGAAGGGCCGACACCTCCTCATCTCCACCGCTCCCATGTTTTCTTTTGTGTTGCCTTATTGGTCTCTCTCCGTTGGTGTGCGGGGCTAATGCTAATGCTAATAATGCTAATGCAAGCAAATAAAATGGCGGCTTCACAAAACTTTTCAGAGTTTTACGGGCGTGGTTTGCAATCCGCCCAGCCAATCAGAAATTGGAACTTTACCCCTGCACAAACCTTTTCACCCCCAGAAAGTCCCTGCTCTCTAGCAGGGACTTTCTGGGGGTGAAAAGGTTCGTGCGAACTAAGTTCTAGTTCCAGATCTTTTTGGTGTGAACGCAAAAATCCCAAGAACTATCGGAACTATTCCTGGGAAAAGTACTCCGGTGTGAAAGTGCCTAATGGTATTAAATACATGTAGTGGAATAAAAGTACACATTTACCTCTGAACTGTAAAGGAGTAGAAGTACACAGTAGCATAAAATGGAAATACTCAAGTGAAGTACAACTATCTCCAAAGTGTACTCAGTACAGTACTTGATATACTCAGTTACTTTACAGCTCAGTGTTAACTGGCTGTTTCTGAGAGGCAGAGATGGAGGTTTGTATTTCTTCACCCTCCAGTCCTGCAGGTGGCGCTGATGCATCTATTAAAACCTAAGAAGAAGAGTACAGGTGTTGGTTTTAATAACACACTCCTTGAAAGTCGTGGGGGGGGGGGTCTCCAGTTCGGTGGACTAAGGATTGCACCACTGCTTTTTGCAGATGATGTGGTTCTAATGGCTTCATCGGTCTGCGACCTGCAGCACTCACTGGATCGGTTCGCAACCGAGTGTGAAGCTGGGATGGGATCAGCACCTCCAAATCTGAGGCCATGGTTCTCAGCAGGAAACCGATGGACTGTCCACTCCAAGTAGGGAATGAGTCCTTACCCCAAGTGAAGGAGTTCAAGTATCTCGGGGTCTTGTTCTCGAGTGAGGGAACAATGGAGCGTGAGATGGGCCGGAGAATCAGAGCAGCAGGAGCGGTACTGCAGTCGCTTTACCGCACCGTTTTGACGAAAAGAGAGCTGAGCCAGAAGGCAAAGCTCTCTGTCTACCGGGCCATTTTCGTTCCTACCCTCACCTATGGTCATGAAGGATGGGTCATGACCGAAAGAACGAGATCGCGGATACAAGCGGCCGAGATGGGTTTTCTCCGCAGGGTGGCTGGCGTCTCCCTTAGGGATAGGTGAGAAGTTCAGTCATCCGGGAGGGACTCGGAGTTGAACCGCTCCTCCTTCGCGTCGAAAGGAGCCAGTGAGGTGGTTCGGGCACCTAGTAAGGATGCCACCTGGGCGCCTCCCTAGGGAGGTGTTCCAGGCACGTCCAGCTGGGAGGAGACCGAGGGTAGACCTAGGACCAGGTGGAGGGATTATATCTCTTTGCTGGCCTGGGAGCGCCTTGGGATCCCCCAGTCAGAGCTGGTTGATGTGGCCAGGGAAAAGAAAGTTTGGGGCTCTCTGCTGGAACTGCTACCCCCGCGACCCGACCACGGATAAGAGGGAGAAGATGATGGATGGACTCCTTGAAATGCGGTGTGTGTGGCTCTAAGCGTTAAACCTGACTCGCTGTGTCTCCTGAAACCCTTTCCTTTCCTCGGGTGAGTTTTCATTTGACGACATGTCCCTGTTTTTAAACGTGATAATCTGCAGGTAACACCAGGTGATATCATGATGATCAATATACATGTTTTAACCGTGTTACCAGTGTATCTGATGGAGGTGTGTTCATGTGTTATCACAGGCTACAGTGAGTCTAGAGAAAGTGGATATATCTTCAGAAACATCTGGACACCTGGGAGGGACACTTTCTCTCCTGACTCTTTGTTTACCTTTACACTAATCTAGAAAATATTTCATCTCGATAAATAAAATATTAATTATCGAGACGCTTAGAGCCCACACACAGCATTTCAATGAGTTTGTTATTAAAACCAACACCTGTACTCTTCTTCTTAGGTTTTAATAGATGCATCATTAATATTTTAGTTGCATCACTCACACACAATATTAGTCGTTTTATAATCAGAAGAACTTTATTTATCCTCGGGGAAAAGTTTGGATTTGGTAACAGTTGCTTGATTTTAGATTCAAATTTAAATAAAAAGCACATTGTAAGATGAATGAATGTAATATGGCAAATATAAATATGTAAGATTCATGTTTCACCATAATAATATTGATAATTATATTAATGCTGGAAACAGGAATAATGCTGGAAATGACAATAAAAACCTTATTTTACAGAATATATTTTATATATAAAACCATCTCATCCCTAAAGTGCTTCATTTTAAAGTGCTGTGACACGGTTTTCCCCCATCATCCAAACCATTAATTTCAGTAAATAATGTCCCCTTGAAACCGTTACTGAAGTGATTTTTGAAAATGTGTACTTTGATAACCGTTAATCTGCCCTTCAATGTGACCATATTCTGGATCTTCTCTGGGTCTGCTCTGGGATTCTTAAACTCCCGCGAAAAGGTGTGCCGCGTCACAGAGGGAAGACGAACGCTTCCGGAGTCCAGTATCTGTATGCAAACAAACGATGGCGCACACAGCAGCAAGCTCCGACAGCGATTGTAGTTTAATTTTGAATGTGTCTGAGAGCTCATATGAGGATGAAGCATCTGATAGTGATAGCCTCGTAGACGATATTGACTATATGCCCTACAGATTCGAACCATATGCCTCTGAATCGGATGAAATTAACTCCGAGTCGGACGACAACCCCCCGACGATCGCGAGATACCTCTCGATCTACAACGCTTGAACAATGTGGAATGGTTTGTAAACTATTTTATTTATTTTCATTGTCTACTTCCTTCTGATTTCATGAGCTGAAGGTACGTTTCATACTAAAGCAGATACTGTTTCACACACAGAAGCTTTGCTGATTTGTATGTGAGAATGATGTCAGTAAAACTTTACCTGTGTTCCCGATTTTTCTCAATGATCTCTCCCTGTCGGCCCTCTGGGTTGAGTAGTTGATGGAGGATAGATCCATGGTCAGATTTCACGCACTGTCTGTAGTTTGTATTTCTCTCCATAGCTATTGCATGAGCTGTGCTGCATTCGTGTTTACTGAGAGCATAGTCCATGTGTTTCCTGTGCCTGAAACCATGGCGACTCAATGTATCATTTGCGCCGGCCCCTCCTCTCTCACTAAAATCCCAGTTTCAGCCATCAACAAAGGCCTTTCCTCGAAATTCTCGGCCAGAAAGTGGGCGCTGCATATGTAGGTCGATGTGGGGTTCATCACAGACCAGCCAGCCCTTGTGTTCTGCACGTTTTTCTCCCATGTGCGCTGACGCTTGACATCCGTTGGAAAGCTATGTATGCTGATGTTAAGTTCCTCATTTGCTGTATTGGAACAGCCAGACACAACGCATCGTCGAACCATCTCTACGCGTGACAAATCCCTTCTGTCCCTGTCTGGCTCAATGGGAGCAGAATAAATATGGCCCTTTGTGACGCACTTCCGCCTTCGTCCCGAAAAAGGAAACTGAGTGAAGGACTTTTCCCGCGATATTCGAAATTATTGATATTTATCAATACGGTATCGCAAATTCATTTTTAAACTGATGGTTCGAGATGACTAGTAGCCCAACATTGCATTGCACAACAATAGGTGGGATGGTGTCACAAGCACTTTAAGTAGATATATTTGCTTCAGTTCTTAATAATTATTCAGCAGCATTCACAATTCTGAAAATCAAAACTTTCGGACTTTCCTCAAAATTCTGACTTTCCAAAAAATCCAACATTTTAATATTATTTCTGAAAAGCCCAAATTCTAATTATTTGTTCAAGATCCAGACTTTTTAAAAACATCTCAGATTTCTATATTTATTCGAAAAAATTGAAAATTAATAATTTTTCTAAAAATCTCAGAAATCTGACTTTTATCTGAAAATCCCAAATATGTGTTTTTTTTTAATTCTTACTTGTTTCTAAAAATGTTATACATTTGACTTTTATCAAAAAATGTGCACTTTTTTCAGAAAAAATGAAAATTCTGACTTTTTCTCAAAATGTCAGAAATCTGACTTTTATCTGAAAATCCCGATTTTAAAGTTTTTCCTCAAAATTCTGACTTTTTTTAGAAAAAAATGTAAATTCTGACTTTTCTCCAAATCTCATAATTATACATTTTTCTCGAAATTCGATTGGAATTTGACTTTTATCTGAAAATCCAAAATGTGGTTGTTGCCCCTAAAGTGGAGAAATGTGGAACCAACTCTTCAAACATTATAAAGTCACAGAAACCTTCAGCGGTAAAACCTTCTGTTCTTTCCAAGTGTTAAAGTATGGGAACATCCTCTCAGTGAAAGTGTGTGTGAAGGTGTGTATGTGTGTGTTAGAGTCAAGATCAGAGAACGACAGCTTTCCTCCATTATAGTCCAGATTCACTCTGACCCTCCTGGGCCTCTTCTGACCTGAGAGACGAGTCTCTGGACCTGATGGAGAGGATGCTTTGTATTCACCAAACGAGTCACATATTCTCCATGATCCAGACCCTATGTCTCTCTTCCTCTGTGCAGACTCTGCTAACACACCCAGTTCCCACATGTTCTGCCTCCAACCTGAACGTCCCAGCTGTGAGTCCCTGAGTCAAAGCCCTCAGAAGGGACAGAGAAAATAAAGCCTCTCTGGATTATCAGGAAGTTTCTGTCTCTCTCGCTCCTCTTCCTCCTCTTCCTCCTCTCCTCCTCGTCTCACGCTGGTCAGATCTTCAGACAGGATGAGGTATGGACCAGCAGTGTTTGGGTCCAGGATGAGAGGAGAGTAGGACACCATGTCCTTCATCTTGCTCCAGATGTTGAAGCTGAGGTTGCCCAGGTGTTTGGCCTGGTCTATCAGAGCTCCTGAGGGCAGCTGTGGATCCTCCAGCAGGGGCGCTGCAGCCTCTCCACTGCAGCCTTGTAGTTGTGCAGGAAGGAGACGTCTTCAGCTCTCAGCTCCTCCTCTGTGGCTCTGACTGTGTGTGAAAGAGCTGCTATCTCTCTGCTCACATCCTCCATCTTCTCCTCCATCATCCTCCTCTTCTGCTCCTCTTCCTCCCTCAGTGCAGCCATCCTGGCCTCCTCTTCCTCTTCTAGAAACTGGTGAAGCTTCTTAAACTGCTCCTTAATCTGCGTCTCTGTGTGTTGAGCCTGGACCTTCATGTGTCCTGCTGTTAGATCAAACTTCACTTTAACTCGTTCAAAGAGCTTCAGTTTCTCCTGAAAGGGCTGCAGAGACTTCTGGAGCTCCTTCCTGTGTTGTCGTGCAGCTTCATCGATGGTCTGAATCTGTGGTCGGTGTGTTTCTCTGAATCTCTGCAGACGAGACACACTGGCTGCTGATGGTGCAGACAGAAGAGTCTGAGTTTCTCAGAGTGCAGACTGCAGAGAGCCTCTGGAGATCTCTGATCTCTCTCCTCTAAGAAACTCTCACACAGGTTCTTTAAAGTAAAGTTAGCAGGAAGTAAGTCCTTTGAAAATCTTCTCTTACAAAGTGGACACTCCTTCCCTTCTCTCTCTCTCCACCAGCTCTGCAGACAGTCTCTACAGAAGCTGTGGCAGCAGGAGAGGATGACAGGATCTCTAAAGATTTCATGGCAGACCGGACAGCTGAGATCTTTCTCTAATCTGGAAGCCATGATTCTCCGGTTGAAGCTGAAAACTCGGTAGCCGTCTGTTTGCCTTCAACAGGAAATCAGTTCAACTTGATGATAAGATATCCTCTTCACAACGTTGAGTCTCTGTTCTGTTGCAGCTTGTTGAAGTATCCCCTCCTTACCGTTACCTTCTGTGAGTGGACCGAGGTTTTGTTCTGCGGTGAATCTGACCGTCTCTCGGTGTGTCTGCTGTACAACAGGCGACCTTTGTCCTCTTGTTAGGAGCGGCCGGTGCGTCACATGAGGGCGGAGGTTTGTTCACGCACTTGGAATTTGGACTTATTTTTAAGGATGTTTCTACCTTTTTGAATAGAAAGTCAAAATGACCTGTCAGAGTAGATTCATACATATATGGTGGTGCAGTCTGTGGGGGTTTTGATATACCCTGGCTTCAGTATCACGTAACCTCCTGTTGTGTTTCTGAGGTCGTCTTTCTGAACTTTGCTCAGCCCTTTATCACTTTATGGTTTTATCACTCAGAGTTGCCTGTGAGGAAATCTCATGAAAAGGATAAGTAGACTTAGAGTTGAGTCTTTTGTTATCTAGTATCTCCAGGGTCAAAGTTAATCCCTCAATGAAGCTCAAAAAATATGGTTAAATGTCTTATTTGAAGCTAAAGCACTTCTGAACTCTTATATCTATGGTTATATATATACATACTTATTTTAAGTCGCTGTGGATAAAAGCATTAGCTAAACCAAATAAACATGAACTGGGTATGTTTAATATCTACTTGTGATCTACTGTGGCCCACAAACAGAAACCTTCAGGATACAGACAGATAAACTGTTAGTAGTTGCTCAAATTATAACCAAGCTTTTATGTTGCCAGAAAAAACACAAAACAAGAAAATCTGGGAACCTTTCAAGAGAGGATTGTGGCAAAAGCAAAACCGCCCAAATCAAAACCAACCGAGGGACCGAGGAGCTCTGAAGGAGCCTCAGACCTGTTCACCAATCCAGCAGCTGCTGAAAACACAAAGCATGATGGGAATTGTTGGATTTTGGAGCACCACCCCTCTGGGTGGTTGAAGGTTCAAGACCGCTCCGCGCCGTTCGTTTGATGAGTGGTCTGCTATGAAAGGAAGAGCTCAGACTCAGAGATATGAGATTAACAATAAGCTGATTTAATGGTAGAAAACAACAGTACAATATAACGAAGTACTTCGGGCCTCCGCTCTTCCACCGTGCGCTGTACGTATCAGACAGTCAGACCGAACAGAGGCGCCCGCGGGTACAGAATTCACAATATTTATGCACACAAATGGAGAGGAGTTCTGTGGGAGGAGTTGTGTCGGTTGCTCCTCCCTAGGTGTTCATCCATTGGTGGACTCACTCCTGGGCGAATCAGAGTGAGTCAGCCATAACCGTGGGAAGTTTGGATCTCCTGCGCCGCCGATCAGTCCCAGGCCATCTTTTATGGCAGCCATACAATAAACAATTCTGGGTTGAACGGGGGTGAGGTACCAATCCTTATCTTCGTTTATCCTCAGCACCTGGCCGTACCACTCCGTATCCCAATCTTTCTCTCAGTACAATCTCTGCATAGACTCAATGGTGTCAGTTTTATTACCTTTCTCCTGCAACCCCCCTCCGGCCATTAAAAACCCGGGGGGCGACTGGATCCACTACATTCCTAAGTCAACGCACACACAATTGAGCACAGCAAACAAAATAATACCATCAGGAGACCTTTTTGCCCTGGTTTCATAAGCATACATTTTACACAGACTATTGGCGCCTAAGGTATGTTTGGGCCAAGGTTATAATTATATTTAACAGGTTATACAGATTCCTTTAGAATGTCTACACAATCCTGCACCACAATACAAGGCTAAGGTAGAAGCAACACCATCACACTGACATCAAGAACTAGCAGCCATTCATCGCCTCACTGTCTTTACTGATAAATATAAAAAATGCTAACATGCTAAGCTACAATAGTGAACATTAGGCCTGCTAAACATCAGCTAATGCTAACGGTACAGCTCCACAGTTGTGTGTGTGTGTGTGTGTGTGTGTGTGTGTGTGTGTGTGTGTGTGTGTGTTTCTGATGAGCTGTCAGCAAGGCCGTCAAGCAGCCCTCATTATTCTGTCGACACGCCTTGTACGGTAAGTGTGTGTGTGTGTGTGTGTGTGTGTGTGTGTGTGTGTATGGCCTAATGCCAAGCATAAGGCGCCACTTTATGAGTACAATGATCTCACCTCGACCCACCTCCAAACACTGTGTTCATTCAGCAGAGTGTGTGTGTGTGTGTGTGTGTGTGTGTGTGTGTGTGTGTGTGTGTGTGTGTGTGTCACATTAACACACAGACCCCTCCAGCAGATGGCGCTCCGCTGCAGACATTTTAACAACTTCATTCAAGTTTTCTTCTGAGTCTGGGAGAGAAAGAGGAAAATCTGACCCAACAAATATTATTTAGATTCTGAGAAACAGACCCATGAACTAGACGCATTAAAACTAATCCTTTCTGAAAAAGTGAAATAACCGTGTTCCTGACGACTTTGATGGTTTCATGAGCTTTAAGTCATTATGTGGAACCAACATGGCAACACGAAGACGATCTGTTGGTTTGATTTCAGTGTCCAGGTGTGTGAAGACGATGAGTAGAGCCATGAAACGAACACCAACATCTCCGCCGTCTTATTTCTCAGAGAGCCCATGACTACACCCCTCATTGGTCCCATTCACTCTAAATTGTAATATGTAATTCCTCTGCCTGTGCTCCACCTTTCCACCAAGTTTAGTACAAATGAGTGTGATAGTTCTTCAGTTATCCTGCTGAAGGACGGATAAATAAACCTAACAGAAGACATAGCCTCTTTGGGGCAGGCAATAACTATAATCATACGATAACCTGTCAACTATCCGACTCCTGCTGCCTAGCTGCCTAGCTGCCTAGCTGCCTAGCTCACAGGCTACATGAAAACACACATTTACTTACTCGTTAATGTTTCTGTTTGTGACGACCTCTGCCTCACTGTCTCTGCTGGTGTGTGTGTTGTGTGTGTGTGTGCTTCTCTCTCCCTGATTGTCTCCAGGTGCAGCCTCTCCCCAGGTGCTCTCAATCCAATCAGGACCTCCATAAAGGACCTGAGGAACGCTGCAGTCTCTCTCTCTGGCCGGAGGACGTAGGACGAGGAGCAGCCAGGAACAGCTGACCTCCTGCCTAATGGATTGTTTTCCCCGGTCTTGTTATCCTGTAGGGGTTGAATAAAACTTCTCTTTTTCTACTCGTGCCATCGTCTCCATCGTGCGTTTGTTGTGGCTGAGAGCCATGACATGTTCTAAAGGAGCTATGCTAGCAGTTTCCCTGCACTCCCAGTCTTCGTGCTAAGCTAGGCTAAACATACACCGGACCTATTATATTTACTGAAAACATCCGTCTGAATCTTCTGATGGAGAAGACATGGATTTCACCAGAGTGTTGTATTTCAAAGATAACAGTTCACCTTTTTTAAGCTACGTCTAATAATATATCCAGTTTTCGTCCAACAGCAACACTAATCTGAAACGAGCAGCAACATCTCGGCCGTCTCATTTCTCAGAGCCCATGACTACATCCCTAATTGGTCCGATTCACACTACATTTTTATTTGTTCTTCCTCTGCCTGTGCTTCACCTTTCCACCAAGTTTCATACAAATTGGTCTGGTAGTTTTGGAGTTATCCTTCTGACGGTCAGATAAATAAACCTAACAGAAAACATAGCCTCTTTGGGCCAGGCAATAACAAATAATACAAAACTACGATAACCTGTCAACTATCCGACTCCTGCTGCCTAGCTGGTTAGCTCACAGGCTACATGAAAACACATACTTGTTGATGTTTCTGTTCTAAAGGAGCTATGCTAGCAGTTTCCCTCTGTTCCCTGTCTTTGTGCTAAGCTAGGCTAAACATATACCCGATCTAGTGGTGGTGACTTTACTAAAATGATCACACTTCACCTTTTATAAGCTAATAACATATTCAGTTCATCCTCCAGCAAGATCAATCTGAAAGATGAACAACAGACGGAAAGTAGAAGTGTTTTAATATCAGAAATATTCACAACTTGTTTATCATGAGAATAAATATCACTTTTAAAATAAAGAGCCAGAGATCCTGAAATCTGCCTGCACCGACGAGATGAGCAGCTCAGTGATTTATATAAAAACACACGTCCTGTGTTCAGATGTCCTTAAAGAGAGACTCTTCAGGTGAACAGGGTGAAACTGTACCTAACAGAAGGCACCAGGAACCCCCCCCCCCCCCCACTGACTGAAAATGAGGCATTAGCTTATTAAATATGAGCTCATTACATTTCCAGAACAGCAATGTGGAAATGGATGAAGCCAGGATCAAAGCTCTTGCTAGGCTTCATGCAATGCTAACTTTTGGTGGACATTGATGGACAAAGTTAGCAAAACGCTAAAGTCTATAATGGGATGTTTTCTCAGCGCGTGCATCTGCAGGTTCAATGCCTGGTTCAACTCACCTGGATGTTACGTCCTGAAGGGAAGGAAACAAATAAATACAAAGATTTAATATAAAATGTCATCAGTCTTTGAAAGATCGGGGAAGTAATAATTGTCCAGAGGAACATCGTGGTTGCAGTTCCTCTACCGTCCACCAGGTGGTGCTCCATGAAAACAGTCTTCATTGGAGAGAGAAAGGTGACCTCGGACCTGAGTCTCAGAGGTGACTCAGTTTGGTTAAACTGTTGGGGATCAGGTGACGTCCCTGTTGAGATGTGTCCATCACCACGGGGGGTCATGAGGCGTTCACACTCCCAGCAGGATGCCGGAAAACAGAGAGTCCTGCAGGACGCTGAGGACGAGCCCGTGGCGTTGTCCAGAAACACCGACACATACTCTCCAGCCTGCACACACACCACACACGCACGCACGCACGCACACACACAGACACACACACACACACACGCACAGACACACACACACACACACACACACACAGGCACAGACACACACACACACACACACACACACACACACACACGCAGACATACCCAATTAGTTTGAATGCTAGATTGCAGGTGTGATGACATGGTTACAGTATACCTAGATGTACACAGGAAGTAGTCACACCTTGATGTGTGGTTTTGAAGATGATCTGCACTTTAGTTTGATGTTGTCGCCATCTTGTCTTTGCTTTGTCACTACCTGGTTTTAGGTAATTGGACTGTACTTATAAATCTTTATCAGGTTTTTGGACATCGCCATCTCTTTCCTTTACTGTGTCTCAGGTTTAAAGCCATAGCGTTTTATTTATTTTATGTTTACACATAAAAGTCAACGATAATCCGAGCTCCAGAAGAGATGATTATTTTAACGTTTTTAAAGGGATTTAAGCTTTAAGAGTTTTCTTCTTGATGACATTGTTTAAGGGCAGATCATATGGACTCATCTGTAGGTGAGACAATGGAAAACTCACAGAGTGTGTGTGTGTGTGTACCTGTAGATAGAGTGTTCCTGTCAGTAGGACGCTGAACGTTCCTCCTCCAGCTGCCACGCCCATCACAGACTCTACAGAGCTAACAGACAGAAAGACAGAAAACTCTCACAAAATAAACTCAATATTCTCCTACGAACGTGAGAGCAGCTGACCGGTGTTTAGTCCTTCAGTCGCGGAGATACACCAACATTGAAGGTTGAATTTCGATTCCTAATAATAAATCCTAGCAAACCTGTGTTAAAATCTGCATTGGATAGCTAACGTTAGCTGCTAGCCGTTAGCAAATGGTGGTGTGAGGTTCAAGTTGCGTTCAGGAACAATCAGTAATGGGGCGAAAGTCTATTCTGATATTATCATGATGAGTTCAAGTGTAATCTTGGAAAATATAGTTGTTGGCTGTTCTGATTTCGGTATTGAAATGCGAAAACTGAAAGAACAGAAATGCAACACGTTTTGGGATGTCATGGGATTCCTGGAGAGGAAGTGCAGGGGATCGTTTGAGTGGACGGGACGAGGGTCGGAGAGCGCTATGAAAGACTGGATTTAAATCCCGTAGAGGAAGCTGTTCACATGCAAACTGCCTCCAAAAACCACCACAGAAGAAGACGTTGGACGTGCAGGTACTCACAGGTTGCTCTGGCAGAGAGACTCGATGCAGATCGCTGCTCTCACACTGTCTCTGAGTCTCACCTGGACTCTGTCACCTGACTCTGACACACACACACACACACACACACACACACCACACACACACACACACGAGAGAGAGGTTTATTATGTGTTTCATATACGCATTGTCTCTGTCTCAGAGTTAGTCGTCTCATAACTGTTAGTGTTTGTCAGTATATCTGAAATGACTAGGTTAGCTACGTTAGCTAGCTAGCTTACAGCAGATCAGCAGTGGTATCAGAAGGAGTCATGTGACATCAGAAGGAGTCATGTGACCACATTGTTCAAATAAGACCAGAAAACATTTTTGGAACGTTTCCAACAACAGAGACAGTTGTTCAGCTTTATAAATGAACGACAACAAGGTCCCAGCTGTGTGCGTCACTCTTTATTGTCGCGTGGTCTCCCAGCTGTGTGCGTCACTCTTTAGTGTCCCCTGGTCTCCCAGCTGTGTGCGTCACTCTTTAGTGTCCCCTGGTCTCCAGCTGTGTGCGTCACTCTTTATTGTCCCGTGGTCTCCCAGCTGTGTGCGTCACTCTTTATTGTCCCGTGGTCTCCCAGCTGTGTGCGTCACTCTTTAATGTCCCCTGGTCTCCCAGCTGTGTGCGTCACTCTTTAGTGTCCCTGGTCTCCCAGCTGTGTGCGTCATCTCTATTGTCCCCTGGTTCTCCCAGCTGTGTGCGTCACTCTTTAATGTCCCTGGTCTCCCAGCTGTGTGCGTCACTCTTTATTGTCCCCTGGTCTCCAGCTGTGTGCGTCACTCTTTATTGTCCCCTGGTCTCCCAGCTGTGTGCGTCACTCTTTATTGTCCTGGTCTCCCAGCTGTGTGCGTCACTCTTTAATGTCCCCTGGTCCCAGCTGTGTGTGGGTCACTCTTTAGTGTCCTAGTTCCCAGCTGTGTGCGTCACTCTTTAGTGTCCTGGTCTCCCAGCTGTGTGCGTCACTCTTTATGTCGCGTGGTCTCCCAGCTGTGTGCGTCACTCTTTAGTGTCCCCGGGTTCCAGCTGTGTGCGTCACTCTTTAGTGTCCCCTGGTCTCCCAGCTGTGCGTCACTCTTTATTGTCCCGTGGTCTCCCAGCTGTGTGCGTCACTCTTTATGTCCCTGGTCTCCAGCTGTGTGCGTCATATTTGTCCCCTGGTCTCCCAGCTGTGTGCGTCACCTAATGTCCCTGGTCTCCCAGCTGTGTGCGTCACTCTTTAATGTCCCCTGGTCTCCAGCTGTGTGCGTCACTCTAGTGTCCCTGGTCTCCCAGCTGTGTGCGTCACTCTTTATTGTCCCCTGGTCTCCCAGCTGTGTGCGTCACTCTTTAATGTCCCCTGGTCTCCCAGCTGTGTGCATCACTCTTTATTGTCCCCTGGTCTCCCAGCTGTGTGCGTCACTCTTTATTGTCCCCTGGTCTCCCAGCTGTGTGCGTCACTCTTTATTGTCCCCTGGTCTCCCAGCTGTGTGCGTCACTCTTTAATGTCCCCTGGTCTCCCAGCTGTGTGCGTCACTCTTTAGTGTCCCCTAGTCTCCAGTTGTGTGCGTCACTCTTTAGTGTCCCCTGGTCTCCCAGCTGTGTGCGTCACTCTTTAGTGTCCCCTGGTCTCCCAGCTGTGTGCGTCACTCTTTAGTGTCCCCTGGTCTCCCAGCTGTGTGCGTCACTCTTTAGTGTCCCATGGTCTCCAGCTGTGTGCGTCACTCTTTAGTGTCCCCTGGTCTCCCAGCTGTATGCGTCACTCTTTAGTGTCCCCTGGTGTCCCAGCTGTGTGCGTCACTCTTTAGTATCCCCTGGTCTCCCAGCTGTGTGCGTCACTCTTTAGTGTCCCCTGGTCTCCCAGCTGTGTGCGTCACTCTTTAGTGTCCCATGGTCTCCAGCTGTGTGCGTCACTCTTTAGTGTCCCCTGGTCTCCCAGCTGTATGCGTCACTCTTTAGTGTCCCCTGGTCTCCCAGCTGTGTGCGTCACTCTTTAGTGTCCCCTGGTCTCCCAGCTGTGTGCGTCACTCTTTAGTGTCTCCTGGTCTCCCAGCTGTGTGCGTCACTCTTTAGTGTCCCCTGGTCTCCCAGCTGTATGCGTCACTCTTTAGTGTCCCCTGGTCTCCCAGCTGTGTGCGTCACTCTTTAGTGTCCCCTGGTCTCCCAGCTGTGTGCGTCACTCTTTAGTGTCCCCTGGTCTCCCAGCTGTGTGCGTCACTCTTTAGTGTCCCCTGGTCTCCGTTGTGTTTTGAGCTTCTTCAGCGTTTTGTATTTGCAGCGTTTGGTTTCTGCAGCTTTTAGTAAACGCTGCCATGTCTCCTCAAGTTGATGAATGTTCTCTAAACGCTGCATGTGTTGTACTGAAGATGTTTCTTCATGTGGGACATTTGGGTTTTTATATCTGCATCCTTTCTGAAGCTGCAGCGAGTTTCTCCTGATGGATGAGGTTTGATCGTTGTAGCTTGTTTGCACCTGTCGGCCAGACTCACGCTTGGTGAAGGATGTGTGTCTGTTTGTGTGAAACAAAGACTCTTCAGTCCTGCAGATCAATAATATAGATGAGTGTTATCAGTGTTTAGATTTACCGATCAGCAGGCTGGCGGTCAGCTGGTAGAATCCGGTCAGCGGCGCCGCGTAGCGTCCGGTGCTGCTGTTGAAGCTCCGCCCTCTCTGAAGGCTAAGCTCCGAGTCCGCCGGCTGCAGGGAGGAAAGGTCACGTTATATACACTGCAGTCTCACCCTAATATGTCATGAAATAATGTTTTTGATTACGCCACTAGAGGGCGACAGAAGATCTGAATGGAGCAGCAAGCGCTAAGAGGCGTGGCCAATAGAACCTGGCTCCTCCCCGCTAACCAATGGGAGAAGACTTTATCGAATCTACAGAGATAATAAAATGTGATGTAAACAAGAGATCGGGACTCTTCCTGTGAATCTGAGAGACAGATAACTACATTTGTGGAGTGTGTATCAGAGAAGACCTCGACCGAGTACTTTTGCAGACTCATCCTAGTATCATCATATTAATAAACGCTGTTAACTTGACGAGAAGCTTCCTGTATTCTTTTCAGCTACTCCTACCTGAAATGACAGAAAGGCAGCAGTACCTGGCTGAAGGGCTGCAGCTCCAGCAGGCTGCGCCGCGGCACGATGACGGGCAGCAGCAGGCGGCTGAGGAAGGAGGTGGAGACCCGAGGAGGAGCGGCATCGCACCGGAAACACCCGCCCCCTCCGGCCAGGTCTGAGATATCAGAAAAAAAATCATGTTTAGCTGCTGTGAGTTTACGCCGTCATTTTTGGATTTTTAAAGTGTCAGCGCTCAGCTCAGACTAGTCAATCAATCAATCACTATTTATTTATATAGCCCAATATCACAAATGTTACATTTGTCTCAGTGGACTTTATAGTTTGTGCAGAATATTAATACGACAATACAACATCCTCTGTCCTTGGACCCTCACATCGGACAAGGAAACACTTCCAAAGAAACCCCCCAGTTAATGGAGAAACCTTAATGGAAGAAACCCCCAAGTTAATGGAAGAAACCCCCAGTTAATGAGAAACCCCCAGTTAATGAGAGACACCCCCAGTTAATGAGAAACCCCCAGTTAATGAGAGACACCCCCAGTTAATGAGAAACCCCCAGTTAATGAAAATCCCCAGTTAATGAGAGACACCCCCAGTTAATGAGAGAAACCCCCAGTTAATGAGAGACACCCCAGTTAATGGAGAAACCTTAATGGAAGAAACCCCCAAGTTAATGGAAGAAACCCCCAGTTAATGAGAAACCCCCAGTTAATGAGAGACACCCCCAGTTAATGAGAGAAACCCCCAGTTAATGAGAGACACCCCCAGTTAATGAGAAACCCCCAGTTAATGAAAAATCCCCAGTTAATGAGAGACACCCCCAGTTAATGAGAAACCCCCAGTTAATGGGAGAAACCCCCAGTTAAGGGGAGAGACCCCAGTTAATGAGAAACCCCCAGTTAATGGGAGAGAAACCCCCAGTTAATGAGAGAAACCCCAGTTAATGGAGAAACCCCCAGTTAATGGGAGAGAAACCCCCAGTTAATGAGAGAAACCCCCAGTTAAGGGGAGAAACCTCCCAGTTAATGGGAGAAACCCCCAGTTAATGGGAGAAACCCCCAGTTAATGAGAGAGACCCCCAGTTAATGAGAAACCCCCAGTTAATGGGAGAAACCCCCAGTTAATGAGAAACCCCCAGTTAATGAGAAACCCCTAGTTAATGAGAAACCCCCAGTTAATGGGAGAAACCCCCCAGTTAATTAGAGACACCCCCAGTTAATGGGAGAGACCCCCAGTTAATGGGAAACACCAGTTAATGGGAGAAACCCCCCAGTTAATGAGAGACACCCCCAGTTAATGAGAAACCCCCAGTTAATGAGAAACCCCCAGTTAATGGGAGAAACCCCCAGTTAATGAGAGACACCCCCAGTTAATGAGAAACCCCCAGTTAATGAGAAACCCCCAGTTAATGAGAGACACCCCCAGTTAATGAGAAACCCCCAGTTAATGAGAAACTCCCCAGTTAATGAGAGAAACCCCCAGTTAATGAGAAACCCCCAGTTAATGAGAAACCCCCAGTTAATGGGAGAAACCCCCAGTTTATGAGACACCCCCAGTTAATGAGAAACCCCCAGTTAATGTGAAACCCCCAGTTAATGTGAAACCCCCAGTTAATGGGAGAAACCCCCCAGCTAATGGAGAGAACCCCCAGTTAATGGGAGAGAAACCCCCAGTTAATGAGAGAAACCCCCAGTTAATGGGAGAAACCCCAGTTAATGAGAGAGACCCCCAGTTAATGAGAGAAACCCCCAGTTAATGAGAGAAACCCCCAGTTAATGGGAGAAACC
>JAAKFY010000004.1:1403115-1413115 GCA_011823955.1 Dissostichus mawsoni | reverse complement strand
TTTATGACTTCTATCAGGATTTTGAGATTTTAGAATTTCTGAAAAAAGTAAACGTTTCAGATTTTCAGACTCATCCCACATTTTGAGATTTTCGGAAAATATCAGAATTTTGAGTTTTTTTGAAAAAGTAAAAATTGAGATTTTCAGAAAAAAGTCACATTTGAGAATTTCCGAAAAAGTCAGAATTCTGAGATTGTCATACTGCCTGCTGCAGCACCTCTTTTCACCCTCTGTCTGAAACCAGAGCCCAGTCTGCTCTGATTGGTTAGCTGGACGGCTCTGTTGTGATTGGTCAACGCTTAGAGATGTCCCGCCCCCTTAGCCTATCACGTACAATGTGTTGGAGCGCTAGTGAAAAAAAGAGTCCAATGGAGGGACGTTTGGGGGGAGTGTGTAGGAGAGAAGATCCCTCTTGAGGCAACACAGAGATTGTTAGCCTAGCTTAGCTCAGAGACCGTTAGCGCTCACCTCTCAGTTTGAGCTGCAGCTCCTGGATGAGCTCCTGCTGTCGGGGCAGGAGAGGGGCGGGGGTCCCCGGAGGCCCCTGGGGGCCCGGGGGTCCTGGAGGGCCGGGGAGACCGTGCTGCGGAAGAAGATTCAAAGATTCAAAGGTGTTATCATCAGATGCTCCGCAGCTTCGGTGTAGAAATATCAATGAAATTCTTCTGACCTGAGCTCCTCCAACAATGCAACATATATAATAAAAATACAAATAAAAAATAGTGCAAGAAGTATATATTCATGAATAGAATATGATGTGTACAAGAACAGAATATGAAATTAATGAATTAAGACTAAATTAAATACGGTTTATTGCGGTGATAGCCTAACTATTTATATAAAGTATTCGATTGCAAGAGGACAAACAGATGAATGTTTATCGGGGAATCAGAATTCCTGTATTGTCCCTCAACGGGGAAATGAGACCTCAGATTGTCATTTCCATATCTTCCTGTAGCTACAGTGCACATGCAATAAAGCCTTGAAACTTGAAACTATACGGTATTATAAAAGCAAGAGTATAGTGAAGATAAGGTTACAAAAAAGTAAACTTACATATTATGTAAAAACATGCACACGTTTTGAATCAGACACAAAAACACAATAAGTATCAGCAAATAACAGATAAGTACACAGTGGTCAAATAAGTAGCAATTATACAAAAGATATTTAAGAATGGAAAAGTTTACATTTAATATAAACAAGAATACAAACACATGTCCCTAAATTAGTTTTGTTTTCATCATCTCATTAACATGAAGCTTTTCTTTTTTAAGAAATCAATACATCTTTCTGTTTTTGTCTTTAGTGTAATAATTATCGCTCACTAATGAAACAGAAGCACTTTTCAGAGTAATCCTGTAGACCACTGAAATATATCCAGCTCTTCTCTAAATTGAATCTACGTCTACAATTAAAACGTTATAGTCGGACAGATGTAGGTGTTTCCTCCGCCTCAGTCCCACGAGTGCTGCTTCACATATTAAAATGCACCAAACTAAAACAGTTACTTTGCAGAAACAGTGTTTAAGAGCTGCACCTTGAGACTTTGAGTTATTGCTTTTTCTTTCTCTCAGCATCAATCTCCAGTTACTTTAATTGTCTCTGGGTTCAGTGTCAGGTGGTCTCACCTTGGAGGTCCTCCGGGACGCTTTGCTCCGCCGGTTGTCCCCCTTGTTGGAGTTTCTCCTGAAGATCAGCCAGGAGCTCAGAGGAGACACTCGGGACAGATCGGAGGATTCCTGCAGGAGGTCAAAGAAAACAAGGTTCGTTTGATTAAATATGTATTTCACATTCATGATTAACCAAAAGAGAGCTGCAGGAATGAGTCCTAAACCGAGACATGAGTCAGCATTTCATCACGTTCCTTCTAGCCCAACATTAGCCTCCTTTAGCTTAGCGGTGGTGACGTGAAGTCATGTGACCGTGCTGTAGTTCCTTTATAGCCCAACATTAGCCTCCTTTAGCTTAGCGGTGGTGACGTGAAGTCATGACCGTGCTGTAGTTCCTTTATAGCCCAACATTAGCCACCTTTAGCTTAGCGGTGGTGACGTGAAGTCATGTGACCGTGCTGTAGTTCCTTTATAGCCCAACATTAGCCACCTTTAGCTTAGCGGTGGTGACGTGAAGTCATGTGACCGTGCTGTAGTTCTTTATAGCCCAACATTAGCCACCTTTAGCTTAGCGGTGGAGACGTGAAGTCATGTGACCGTGCTGTAGTTCCTTTATAGCCCAACATTAGCCACCTTTAGCTTAGCGGTGGTGACGTGAAGTCATGTGACCGTGCTGTAGTTCCTTTATAGCCCAACATTAGCCACCTTTAGCTTAGCGGTGGTGACGTGAAGTCATGTGACCGTGCTGTAGTTCCTTTATAGCCCAACATTAGCCTCCTTTAGCTTAGCGTGGTGACGTGAAGTCATGTGACCGTGCTGTAGTTCCTTTATAGCCCAACATTAGCCTCCTTTAGCTTAGTGGTGGTGACTTGAAGTCATGTGACCGTGCTGTAGTTCCTTTATAGCCCAACATTAGCCTCCTTTAGCTTAGCGGTGGTGACGTGAAGTCATGTGACCGTGCTGTAGTTCCTTTATAGCCCAACATTAGCCTCCTTTAGCTTAGCGGTGGTGACGTGAAGTCATGTGACCGTGCTGTAGTTCCTTTATAGCCCAACATTAGCCTCCTTTAGCTTAGCGGTGCTGACGTGAAGTCATGTGACCATGCTGTAGTTCCTTTATAGCCCAACATTAGCCTCCTTTAGCTTAGCGGTGGTGACGTGAAGTCATGTGACCGTGCTGTAGTTCCTTTATAGCCCAACATTAGCCGCCTTTAGCATAGCGGTGGAGACGTGAAGTCATGTGACCGTGCTGTAGTTCCTCTATAGCCCAACATTAGCCTCCTTTAGCTTAGCGGTGGTGACGTGAAGTCATGTGACCGTGCTGTAGTTCCTTTATAGCCCAACATTAGCCGCCTTTAGCATAGCGGTGGAGACGTGAAGTCATGTGACCGTGCTGTAGTTCCTTTATAGCCCAACATTAGCCTCTTTAGCTTAGCGTGGAGACGTGAAGTCATGTGACCGTGCTGTAGTTCCTTTATAGCCCAACATTAGCCTCCTTTAGCTTAGCGGTGGTGACGTGAAGTCATGTGACCGTGCTGTAGTTCCTTTATAGCCCAACATTAGCCTCCTTTAGCTTAGCGGTGCTGACGTGAAGTCATGTGACCGTGCTGTAGTTCCTTTATAGCCCAACATTAGCCACCTTTAGCTTAGCGGTGGTGACGTGAAGTCATATGACCGTGCTGTAGTTCCTTTATAGCCCAACATTAGCCTCCTTTAGCTTAGCGGTGCTGACGTGAAGTCATGTGACCGTGCTGTAGTTTCCTTTATAGCCCAACATTAGCCTCCTTTAGCTTAGCGGTGGTGACGTGAAGTCATGTGACTGTGCTGTAGTTCCTTTATAGCCCAACATTAGCCTCCTTTAGCTTAGCGGTGGTGACTTGAAGTCATGTGACCGTGCTGTAGTTCCTTTATATCCCAACATTAGCCACCTTTAGCTTAGCGGTGGTGACGTAAGTCATGTGACCGTGCTGTAGTTCCTTTATCGCCCAACATTAGCCTCCTTTAGCTTAGCGGTGGTGCGTGAAGTCATGTGACCATGCTGTAGTTCCTTTATAGCCCAACATTAGCCTCCTTTAGCTTAGCGGTGGTGACGTGAAGTCATATGACCGTGCTGTAGTTCCTTTATAGCCCAACATTAGCCTCCTTTAGCTTAGCGGTGCTGACGTGAAGTCATGTGACCGTGCTGTAGTTCCTTTATAGCCCAACATTAGCCTCCTTTAGCTTAGCGGTGGTGACGTGAAGTCATGTGACTGTGCTGTAGTTCCTTTATAGCCCAACATTAGCCTCCTTTAGCTTAGCGGTGGTGACTTGAAGTCATGTGACCGTGCTGTAGTTCCTTTATATCCCAACATTAGCCACCTTTAGCTTAGCGGTGGTGACTTGAAGTCATGTGACCGTGCTGTAGTTCCTTTATAGCCCAACATTAGCCTCCTTTAGCTTAGCGGTGGTGACGTAAGTCATGTGACCGTGCTGTAGTTCCTTTATCGCCCAACATTAGCCTCCTTTAGCTTAGCGGTGGTGGCGTGAAGTCATGTGACCGTGCTGTAGTTCCTTTATCGCCCAACATTAGCCTCCTTTAGCTTAGCGGTGGTGGCGTGAAGTCATGTGACCGTGCTGTAGTTCCTTTATACCCAACATTAGCCCCTTTAGCTTAGCGGACCAGGGAGATGCTGTCTTCAGGGACCAACACAGAAATACATCATCCCTTGACTTCAGTGGTGTAGTGGGGATTTTTTTACTGGGTGGACGGGGCAGGGGGGGAGAGACACTATGGACGCGCTCGTGAACTGTCAACCGGGGGGGGGTACAATGTGGACCTCTGTGTCGCCTGTCAGCGCAACTTACATGATGCCGTTTAAAAAATATAATAATAAAGGCCGGCCGTCAGCGAACCGAGCGGCCTTTCTGCGCGACTGTCACACAAATGCGGGACATAGTCTCAATTTGTGGGACGTGGGACAAATGATAAAAATGCTGTGTGCGCAGTCCTGCACAAAGCGGGACACCTGGTCACCCTACACACACACACGGTGCTGACCCACACACACACACGGTGCTGCCCCTCACACACACACGGTGCTGCCCCTCACACACACACGGCCTGACCCACACACACACACGGTGCTGACCCACACACACACACGGTGCTGCCCCTCACACACACACGGTGCTGCCCTCACACACACACGGCGCTGACCCACACACACACACGGCGCTGACCCACACACACACACGGTGCTGACCCACACACACAACGGCGCTGACCCACACACACACGGTGCTGCCCCTCACACACGGTGCTGCCCCTCACACACGGTGCTGACCCACACCACACACGGTGCTGACCCACACACACACACGGTGCTGACCCACACACACACACGGTACTGACCCACACACACACACGGTGCTGACCCACACACACACACGGTGCTGACCCACACACACACACGGTGCTGACCCACACACACACACGGTACTGACCCACACACACACACGGTGCTGCCCCTCACACACACACACGTACTGACCCACACACACACCCGGTACTGACCCACACACACACACGGTGCTGCCCCTCACACACACGCGCTTCAAATCAAGTTGCATAAATACTTGAGCTACGTTTTTCTTATAATTACTGTGAAATTATTATGTTTCCGTCATTATTACAACAAATACACACTTGCAACTGATAACACTGGCAATGATTTCATATTTATTCCAAAAAATCATGCTTCAAATAAGTGGGACGACGACGATCCCCCGCGTCCAACGACCGCTACACCACTGCTTGACTTGTTAGATATCCCTCTATCATAACCTACTGCAGCCCATCAGGACAAAGCTCCGCACCTGTTTGGCAGGCCTTCGCTGCAGCCTCCCCCCCCCTCACTCTGGACTCCCTCCCCAGCCACGTCAGATCTGCCAACACTCACATCATTCAAACAATCCCTCAAACTCACCTTTTCACTCTTGCCTTCAACTCCTAATCCACTAACGCCTCACCCTTATTCCACCGAGCTTAGCTGTTTTTACTTTTGTTGTTATTTTCTTTTACTTGCTTGTAAGCGCTTCGAGCACCAGGAAAAGCGCTATATTCATGTATGCATTTTATTATTTATCATCTATTATTTTGAAGAAACCCACATTTGGAATTTGGGGCACGAAGGTCTCTGGACGTTTTTGGGCCATAACTCAAGAATTCAGATGCTAATTATGACAATTTAGCAGAATGGTGTAATTGGGTGGATGACGGAGCGATGACAGGTCGATGGAGACGGCTGGCTGGCGAGGCATGCAACTGAATATTCTTTTCAAGTATTTGATCAGAAAATCTTCCAGTAGCACGACTGGAGTAGTCCTGATAGATCCAGACAATGCAGGAGAGGACTCTTTAAAGTAGAGACACTACATACTGATATACACCTGAACATCAGCAGGAGAGGACTCTTTAAAGTAGAGACACTACATACTGATATACACCTGAACATCAGCAGGAGAGGACTCTTTAAAGTAGAGACACTACATACTGATATACACCTGAACATCAGCAGGAGAGGACTCTTTAAAGTAGAGACACTACATACTGATATACACCTGAACATCAGCAGGAGAGGACTCTTTAAAGTAGAGACACTACATACTGATATACACCTGAACATCAGCAGGAGAGGACTCTTTAAAGTAGAGACACTACATACTGATATACACCTGAACATCAGCAGGAGAGGACTCTTTAAAGTAGAGACACTACATACTGATATACACCTGAACATCAGCAGGAGAGGACTCTTTAAAGTAGAGACACTACATACTGATATACACCTGAACATGAGCAGGAGAGGACTCTTTAAAGTAGAGACACTACATACTGATATACACCTGAACATCAGCAGGAGAGGACTCTTTAAAGTAGAGACACTACATACTGATATACACCTGAACATCAGCAGGAGAGGACTCTTTAAAGTAGAGACACTACATACTGATATACACCTGACCATCAGCAGGAGAGGACTCTTTAAAGTAGAGACACTACATCAGGGCTATTCAATTAGTTTGGAATGGGGGCCGGGAAAAGAACTGCTTGAAATATGAGCAATCATATTAAGAGCTTCAGAGACAGTGAATACTACAACAGCAGAGTGGAGTGCATATATGTTGTCTAATTAAATCAAACAGAGCCCCAAGGCCTTTAGAGATGGCAAGTTCAGAACTCAGTACATGTGAAGCTAATATAACCATCAACATCATTAGATTTAGATTAAATGATCTAATAATTCACACAAAATAGCAATTTAGGGCCATACACAAACAACAGTGCATATTATGGTATAATAACAATAAAGACATGTGAGCCATACCACATCAATCGCTTCATTACGGTATGATAAGAATAAAGACATGTGAGCCATACCACATCAATTGCTTAATTAAAAGCAAAAACAATTATCAAAAGACTTGTATTAATTACCAAACCACAACACACAGCCTTTTAAAACTCAAACCTTTTTTGATTAACATAGTGATAACTGACATACAGTATGCAACCAACTTGGCAGATATGTGCCATCTAATGAGAGAAATGGCATTTTTTCGATTTAGCAAGGGCAGGGAAGTCGGGAGTATACGTTGTCATGGCAATACGCATACAGTGATGCAGATGCTGGTCAGTGAGGGATGCGCGATTAGAGAATGCCGATTCGCACGTGTAAGTCGAGCCAAACATTGTGAGGACAAAAAGTGCAAGACCCCTTGAATGAGGGAATTTCTCGTGGCTGACTTCATGAGTCCAGAACTTTTCAGAACCTGCCAGCTGAAATGACTGTCGCAGGTCATCTGATGACTGAATGTCAATGAGTTCGAGTTGTAAAGACGCCTCATTTAATGTCACAATCAGCTCCTTTGCTTTCAGTGCAAACTCCCCCTCTACATTCACAGAGAAAGGGTCCTTCACAAATCTCATCACTTCAGTCGGGAGACTGAAATGTTCAAACCTCGCGGCAAAGTTGGTTTTCAATGCGTCCATAAATCCAGTCATCACCTCGGTGATTTGTAAACCTGCAGTGCGCAGTGTTGGAAAATGGAGCATTTTGCCTGGACATAAATCCGTAGAAAAAAGTGTGAGCTTTTTTTGAAACGCATGGAGTCTCTCCACAAGTTGTGTGACCATTTTATCTCTGCCCTGCAGCTCCAAATTGAGTTGGTTCAGATGTTGGAAAATGTCGCTCAAAAAGCAAACGGCAGCGTAAAACTCATCATTCTCTATCAGACACAGAAAGGCGTTGGCTTTTTTATGTTTTGAATTGCGGAGAAACGCCATGATCTCCTCCTTAAGTTCACAAAATCGTTTCAAGACGTTTCCTTTGCTTAGCCATCTAATGTCACTGTGCATGAGCAAATCATTATATTGAGCTGACATGTCTGACAACATCTGGCGGAAAAGGCGGTGCTGTAAACTGGAGTTACAACGAATAAAGTTAATAATCGCCATGACAGAGTCCATTGTGTTTTTTAACTCACCACTTAGTTTTGCGCACAGGAGGCTTTGGTGGATGAGGCAATGAAGCGATCTCAGCTGTGGAGCCACATCTGCCAGCCTAGCGGACAGTCCCTGTGTTCGGCCCGACATCGCAGGTGCCCCATCCGTTACAAGCATGTTAATACGATCCAATCCCAACTTGTGCTCCTTGAAAAACGAAACCACTTTGTGGAACATCACCTCACCGGTCGTGTGTCCATCCAAAGGAATTAATCCAAGTAGATCCTCCCGAAAGCACTCACCATCAAAAATCTAACATAGAGGCACAGCTGTGCAACATCGCTGCTGTCAGTGGATTCATCAATAGCTAGCGACATAACCTCCGCCTTTCTCAGTTTGTCCAAGAGAATCTCAAAAACGTCCGATGCAAGGGTCTCCACTCTCCTTGATGTTGACGTGTCAGAAATCGGAATGTTCTTAATTGAGTCAATAACGCTTTTTCGGATTTTCTCATCTGCAACCACTTCCTCAATTGATGCAAGCATACACTCTTTGACTGTCTCTGCGTCCGTAAAAGGCCTTTTATTTTTGCCTAATATCCAGGCCACTCGTAGGGATGCTGCGGTAGCTCTCTCTTGGTCAGTGCAAGCCCGAAACAGGGAGCTACGTCTTTGGTCATAGCACGAAGTTAGCCCCAAAATCTTCTGGCGGCGAGCATCAGAGCCCGCTGGAAAAGTGACGTCAAAGTTGGCGTGAGCTGTCTTAAAATGCCTTCTCAAGTTGTACTCTTTACACACCGATAAACACTCATTGCAGATTAAACATTTAACACCCTCTCTGGAATAAAGGCACTCTGGCCCAAAAAAAGAAACATTTTAAAAGAATTAAAAAAAGAATTAAACTTTTTTTTTTAAATTAAACCTTTTAACATTATACTCAAGTCCAGTAAATATCACCCGGGGGCCGGATTTGGCCCGCGGGCCGCCAATTGAATAGCCCTGCACTACATACTGATATACACCTGAACATCAGCAGGAGAGGACTCTTTAAAGTAGAGACACTACATACTGATATACACCTGAACATCAGCAGGAGAGGACTCTTTAAAGTAGAGACACTACATACTGATATACACCTGAACATCAGCAGGAGAGGACTCTTTAAAGTAGAGACACTACATACTGATATACACCTGAACATCAGCAGGAGAGAACTCTTTAAAGTAGAGACACTACATACTGATATACACCTGAACATCAGCAGGAGAGGACTCTTTAAAGTAGAGACACTACATACTGATATACACCTGAACATCAGCAGGAGAGGACTCTTTAAAGTAGAGACACTACACACTGATATAACCTGAACATCAGCAGGAGAGGACTCTTTAAAGTAGAGACACTACACACTGATATACACCTGAACATCAGCAGGAGAGGACTCTTTAAAGTAGAGACACTACACACTGATATACACCTTTGAAGCACTCTATGCTGGACTCGGGCCCTAAACTAGCTTCTTATAATAACTTATTATGAGCCATAATGAACCATCTGTTGTTCTTTTGAGTCGTCAGACTGCCTCTCACCTGGACCTCGGTGCTGCTGTCCTCTTCCTCGTCCTCCAGCAGCTCCTCGCTCTCCTCCTCGCTCGCCTCCACCACCACCACCATCATCATCACCACCATCGCTCCCAGTAGCAGCAGCCCTCCTAACCCAGCCGTGGAGCTCCGTCCCTGGGGAGGCATGTCTGCAGGGGAGGGGGTCTGGATGAGTCTCTTCTGATGCAGAATCAAGGAGTTCCCATCATGCACTTTAGGCTGTGAGTCTGCTCCTCTCAGATCAAGTTTCCTGTCTCCTCAAACATAGAACTTTTCTTTTTCTTCTTCTTCTCTGGGGGTACAG
>JAAKFY010000004.1:1383115-1400615 GCA_011823955.1 Dissostichus mawsoni | reverse complement strand
AGCTGCTAATGTTAAAATATGAAGGAAAAACTCAATACAAATTTGAATCTAAGTTCAAATATTATGAATATTAAATAATATCTCTTACATTTGGTGTAAACAGGAATGCATTCATATATAAGCATAGTGATAATAAAAAATACTCTTTAGAAAACTTTAATAAAATAATGAATGTTAATTTAATGTTAAATAACAGATGATCATCAGCTCCCCCTGCTGGACAGAAGGACACACTGCAGCTGTTATAAATTATATATTACAAAGTGAATGGAAATATACCTTATAATATATATATATATATATTATAAGGTATACCAGCTTTTTATTACAATCAGAAGAAATATATCATAAAGAGAGCACAAAACATTTTGTGGAGCAGGGTTTTGTGCATGATCTGTTTGGTTTTGATTAAAAATCGATCTGTGTGCTGATGTTGAAACTGCATGGTCTCATTTGGGGCCTGGGCAAAGGCTAGGAAATCAGGCTCAGAGGTAAAATGGCTGAGCTTTAGGCAGCTAAGAAATAGCTTCACTTCACAAAGAAAAAGTGCTAAGTCTAAGTATTATCTGTCAGTCACCACAAAGAACCTGAATAACCCTAGAAAATGTTGGAAAGCCATAAAATTGATATCCACCGGTGAGATCCGTAATGATCTCCTCCGTGCCTCACCACAGCATCTGGCTCTATATCGGACAGGGCCACCATGTTAAATTGTTTTAATGAGCATGTTGTGTCCTGCGGCTCTCTGTTTGATTCTGTCACTAACTCTGCTTCTGTGAACACCTCAGTCCGTGACTCTGAACAACGTGGTCTGGAAAACCCTTTCAGTTTTACTCCTTTTACTATTGAAGTCGTTCATGAAGCCTTAACCAAGTTAGATCCTAAGAAACCGGCTGGCCCGGACAACGTAGAACCTTTCTTTTAAAGATAGCTGCAGATCTTATTGCTCCACCTCTCACTTCTCTTTTTAACCTCTCCCTCAGCACAAACACAATTCCAAAAGTATGGAAGTCAGCTTCTGTCCTGCCTTTACTAAAAGGAGGGGAGGCCACTTTATTAAATAATTATAGGCCCATCTCTAAATGATCAGTTCTGGCCAAGGTTCTTGAACGCCTAGTGAGTGAGCAGGTAAAGGTGTTTTTAAGTAACAATGACCGACTATGTAAACATCAGTCAGGCTTCAGAAAGCAACACAGCTCCATCACTGCCACAATGACAGAGGTGAATGATATTGCTAATATCTTAGACAAAAAGCAGAGTTGTGCAGCTACCTCTCTGAAAGGTTTGTGAACTCCCTCTCTGAAAGGTTTGTGAACTACCTCTCTGAAAGGTTTGTGAACTCCCTCTCTGAAAGGTTTGTGAACTCCCTCTCTGAAAGGTTTGTGAACTCCGTCTCTGAAGGTTGTGAACTACCTCTCTGAAAGGTTGTGAACTCCCTCTCTGAAAGGTTAGTGAGCTACCTCTCTGAAACGTTTGTGAACTACCTCTCTGAAACGTTTGTGAGCTACCTCTGAAAGGTTTGTGAACTACCTCTGAAAGGTTTGTGAACTACCTCTGAAAGGTTTGTGAACTACCTCTCTGAAAGGTTTGTGAACTACCTCTCTGAAAGGTTTGTGAACTACCTCTGAAAGGTTTGTGAACTCCCTCTCTGAAAGGTTTGTGAACTACCTCTCTGAAAGGTTTGTGAACTACCTCTGAAAGGTTTGTGAACTACCTCTGAAAGGTTTGTGAACTACCTCTGAAAGGTTTGTGAACTACCTCTGAAAGGTTTGTGAACTCCCTCTGAAAGGTTTGTGAACTACCTCTCTGAAACGTTTGTGAGCTACCTCTGAAAGGTTTGTGAACTACCTCTGAAAGGTTTGTGAACTACCTCTGAAAGGTTTGTGAACTACCTCTGAAAGGTTTGTGAACTACCTCTCTGAAAGGTTTGTGAACTACCTCTCTGAAAGGTTTGTGAACTACCTCTCTGAAAGGTTTGTGAACTCCCTCTCTGAAAGGTTTGTGAACTACCTCTGAAAGGTTTGTGAACTACCTCTCTGAAAGGTTGTGAACTACCTCTTGAAAGGTTTGTGAGCTACCTCTCTGAAAGGTTTGTGAACTCCCTCTGAAAGGTTTGTGAACTCCCTCTCTGAAAGGTTTGTGAACTACCTCTCTGAAAGGTTTGTGAACTACCTCTCTGAAAGGTTTGTGAACTACCTCTCTGAAAGGTTTGTGAACTCCCTCTCTGAAAGGTTTGTGAACTACCTCTGAAAGGTTTGTGAACTCCCTCTCTGAAAGGTTTGTGAACTACCTCTCTGAAAGGTTTGTGAACTACCTCTCTGAAACGTTTGTGAACTACCTCTCTGAAACGTTTGTGAGCTACCTCTGAAAGGTTTGTGAACTACCTCTGAAAGGTTTGTGAACTACCTCTGAAAGGTTTGTGAACTACCTCTGAAAGGTTTGTGAACTACCTCTCTGAAAGGTTTGTGAACTCCCTCTGAAAGGTTTGTGAACTACCTCTCTGAAAGGTTTGTGAACTCCCTCTGAAAGGTTTGTGAACTACCTCTGAAAGGTTTGTGAACTACCTCTGAAAGGTTTGTGACTACCTCTGAAAGGTTTGTGAACTACCTCTGAAAGGTTTGTGAACTACCTCTTGAAAGGTTTGTGAGCTACCTCTCTGAAAGGTTTGTGAACTACCTCTGAAAGGTTTGTGAACTACCTCTGAAAGGTTTGTGAACTACCTCTGAAAGGTTTGTGAACTACCTCTGAAAGGTTAGTGAACTACCTCTGAAAGGTTTGTGAACTACCTCTGAAAGGTTTGTGAACTACCTCTGAAAGGTTTGTGAACTACCTCTGAAAGGTTTGTGAACTACCTCTGAAAGGTTTGTGAACTACCTCTCTGAAAGGTTTGTGAACTACCTCTGAAAGGTTTGTGAACTACCTCTCTGAAAGGTTTGTGAACTACCTCTGAAAGGTTTGTGAACTACCTCTGAAAGGTTAGTGAACTACCTCTCTGAAAGGTTTGTGAACTACCTCTGAAAGGTTTGTGAACTACCTCTCTGAAAGGTTTGTGAACTACCTCTGAAAGGTTTGTGAACTACCTCTGAAAGGTTAGTGAACTACCTCTGAAAGGTTTGTGAACTACCTCTCTGAAAGGTTTGTGAACTACCTCTCTGAAAGGTTTGTGAACTACCTCTCTGAAAGGTTTGTGAACTCCCTCTGAAAGGTTAGTGAACTACCTCTCTGAAAGGTTTGTGAACTACCTCTGAAAGGTTTGTGAACTACCTCTGAAAGGTTTGTGAACTACCTCTCTGAAAGGTTTGTGAACTACCTCTCTGAAAGGTTTGTGAACTACCTCTCTGAAAGGTTTGTGAACTCCCTCTCTGAAAGGTTTGTGAACTACCTCTCTGAAAGGTTTGTGAACTACCTCTCTGAAAGGTTTGTGAACTACCTCTCTGAAAGGTTTGTGAACTCCCTCTGAAAGGTTTGTGAACTACCTCTCTGAAAGGTTTGTGAACTACCTCTCTGAAAGGTTAGTGAACTCCCTCTCTGAAAGGTTAGTGAACTACCTCTCTGAAAGGTTTGTGAACTCCCTCTCTGAAAGGTTAGTGAACTACCTCTCTGAAAGGTTTGTGAACTCCCTCTCTGAAAGGTTTGTGAACTACCTCTGAAAGGTTTGTGAACTACCTCTGAAAGGTTTGTGAACTACCTCTCTGAAAGGTTTGTGAACTACCTCTGAAAGGTTTGTGAACTCCCTCTCTGAAAGGTTTGTGAACTACCTCTCTGAAAGGTTTGTGAACTACCTCTCTGAAAGGTTAGTGAACTCCCTCTCTGAAAGGTTTGTGAACTCCCTCTGAAAGGTTTGTGAACTCCCTCTGAAAGGTTTGTGAACTACCTCTCTGAAAGGTCCCAATGTGTTCAGTTTGATGGGCTGTCTTCTGACTGGTTAAACATTACTAATGGTGTACCCCAAGGTTCTGTTTTAGGTCCACTTTTATTCTCCATCTACATCAACAGCTTAGGTCAAAATGTGGATGGAGCAACTTCACATTTTATGCGGACGATACCGTGATGTGCTGTGCAGGTCCCTCCATTAAGGAGGCTGTTGTTAAATTACAGGCTGTTTTTCATATTATTCAGACTCAGCTCTCTGAGCTTAAGCTTCTTTTAAATGTTGATAAAACCAAGGTAATGCTTTTTTCAAAAGCCAAAAAGACACCGGAGACAACTTTGGATATTGTTACTGCGCAAGGAAAAGTACTTGAAGTGGTTACCTGTTATAAATACCTTGGTCTCTGGCTTGATTTGTCTCTCTTTAAACCTCAGGTCGATAACCTGCTTAGAGAGCTGAGGGTGAAGCTAGGTTTCTTTTTCAGTGACAAGTCGTTTCTCACTTGAAGCCAGGAAAAGTCTCTGTGACCTTTGACCTGTGCTGGACTCTGGGGATCTGATCTATATGAATGCACCGGCCCATTACCTGATCGAGTTAGATGCCGCCTATCACAGTGCGCTGAGATGTGTTACTAACTGTAAAGTATTAACTCATCACTGCTCCCTGTATGCCAGAGCAGGTCTGCCTTCACTCACTGTACGGAGACTCAGTCACTGGTACATGTTCATCTATAAAGCCATGCTGGGTAAACTCCCACCTTACATCTGCTCTCTGATCTCACAGAGAGTTGCAGGTAGCTATTGCCTGAGATCCCAGGATGTGTTTTGTTACATGTGCTAGGACTGTTTTAGGTACGAAAGCTTTATGTGCGCTGCTCCTCTAGCTCGGAACACTCTGCAAAAAGAACTGAAACTGAGCATCTTGGTTCCCCTGCATTGTTTTAAAGCTCGGCTAGTTGCAATGCAATTTAATACTCTTGATACCTGTCAGTGTCGATAGGTTTGTAAATTGTACCCCTGTAATTATGTTGTATGATGTCCTTTTTGTCCGACGTGCTGCAGGTCTCCCTTGAAAAAGAGATCGTTTGATCTCAATGGGATTTCACCTGGTTAAATAAAGGCTACAAACAATATATATAAAGTAAATTATGATTGAGTGAATTTTGCCTAAAGATGTTTTGTTTAATTATTAATAATATTGTTTTACTATTTTTTTTAATGATTAAATATAACATGTATTAAGTTAAATTAATGCAGGTTTTTGTTTTTACCTTAATAAATAAATAAATACATAATTTCTTACATTTATGTGAAACTTTTTTGAATTCATTAATTTTGCAGATTTTTATTATTGTTATTTTGTATTATTAATTTCTTCCTTATTATTATTTTGTTACTTTTAATATCATCATATGATTTTTCTTTTATTATTAATCTTGTTATTATTCATTTATAAATCATTTATAATTGTTTTATTATTATTCTATCATCCTAATAATGATCGCACTGTGATATTAAAGTGAAAATAAGGAACATAATAATCTTATTCTGACTGCAACACACCTGAGAGACAGAGAGCAGGTGAAGCAGCTCTAAGTCCTGCTAAGAGGATCACACACACACGCACACACGCACACACACACACACACACACACACACACACACACACACACAAACATACACACACACACAGTAAGCTGAGCTTTGAGGATCAGGTGAGTGTGATGTTGTCGGCGTGTTGAACAGAGAGCATGATGGGAGCTGACGGACAGAGAACCTTAAACAATACGGACCTCTGAGGACGGTACAGGTTTTTATGTGTGTGTGTGTGTGTGTGTGTGGTGTGTGGTGTGTGTGTTTTTGTATGTGTTCTTGTCTCAAAGGGTCCTTTTTTGTGTGTGAACTTGTGTTTTAATGTATGTATAATATAATGTATTCTGTGTGTATGTGTGTGTGTGTGTGTGTGTGTGTGTGTGTGTGTGTGTGCCTTGTGTGTGGGTGTGTGTGTGTGTGTGTCTGTGTGTGTGTGTGTGTGTGTGGTGTGGTGTGTGTGTGTGTGTGTGTGTGTGTGTGTGTGTGTGTGTGTGTGTGTGTGTGTGTGTGTGGTGTGTGTGTGTGTGTGTGTGTGTGTGTCAGGTGTCATGGACTCCGTTGACCCCTCCCCTCTTCGGCGCTTCGTGGTGGCAAAGCGTTCGATCACCTCCATCTTCGATCAGCTGCTCGACTTCGTGAAGGATGGCTCCGCCTTCGTGGATGGTAACACACACACACACACACACACACACACACACACACACACACACACACACACACATACATACACACATACATACACACTCAGGCATAAGAGGCCCTTACAATGACATCCAATTTATAACAAAAACAGTAAAAAACACAAATCTGCAGAAGTGCTGTGCATGACTGGTTCTGGTGTGTGTGTGGGTCTGGTGTGTGACTGGTCCTGGTTCTGGTGTGTGTTGTGGGTCTGGTGTGTGACTGGTCCTGGTTCTGGTGTGTGTTGTGGGTCTGGTGTGTGACTGGTTCTGGTGTGTGTTGTGGGTCTGGTGTGTGCTGTGTGACTGGTTGTGGTTCTGTTTCTGGTGTCTGACTGGTCCTGGTCCTGGTTGTGGTCCAGAGTGCTGTCGGGGGCAGGACCTGGGCCCGGTGGCCGTGGAGCAGCAGAGCCTGGAGATGCAGAGCTGTGCCACCAAACTGTGGACCATCAGAGAGGTTCTGCTGCGGAGACACATGAAGGTGGCCTTCTTCGGCAGGTGGGTCTTTGTTATTGTTATTGGACCATCACAGGTCAGCGGAGCCGGTGGAACCAAATACAGGAAGAGAAAAACACTTTATTGAGGTTATCCAGGCAGGACCGAACACACGAGACACCAGGGGAGAGGTGCAGGAATGAGTCCTAAAACCCTGACTTGAGCCAGCATTATGAGTCGTAAACCGTGACATGAGTCAGCATTTCCCTACTTCCTGTCCCCTGGTCTGGAGGTCAATGGTCCTCTGAATGTGTTTTTGGTTATCCTGAAATGAGGTCTGAGGTTAACACGAGCTGCTCTGGTGTTCAAACATCAACACCGCAAGAGTACAGTAGTTTTATAATAGTCTATATCATAAAACTACTGTAAAACTATTACAAGAGTAAAAACAAAAAAGAGAAAAAAAGGTTGCCACGAAATGTAAATACACGAAAACCCAGTTCAATAAGAATAAGACGAATACATTGGAAAACTACAATATGTGCAGTGTCCTCTTCAGGTTCCCAGAATCCTCTGGCTTCCTCAGAAACTCTGATTCTCATCCAACCGACGCCCTGATAACCGCTATCTCTCTTTCACAAACTTCCTCAAACACACCAGCTGATCCACGTCTGTTTCTGATGTAATAACTCATAACTGTTAACGCTGCAAGATATCAACCCTTAACCCTCTGAGACCCACATAGGACATTTCCGTTTTTGTATATTTTTGTGTTTTGCCTTATAAATTGTCATTTCTTTACAGTATAATCAAGTTTTACACATCCCAGAAATCAGCACAACCTCAGCTAATGATATATGTCACTCATTGGAGACTTATATACACTATAATAGGAGATATCTGCCCATACATTCTTTTTTTAAAAACTTATTTCATTAAAAAGAGCTGCTTACCATAACATTGAACACAGACATTTGCACACATCTATTATCATTGTATCAGAACTGATTAGAAGATTCTAACTTATTCTGTTCATTAGTTATGCCCATTCTTTTGGGCAGTGTCCATGGGCCTTTTTTTTGCCAGGAATTGTCTTTTTTTGTCCTGCCAATTTGAAGACTACACATGATATATATATATATATATATATATATCATGGCAGTTCCTGTCCACAATCACTCATGGCATGCTGAGCAGATTCGTCTGAATTGTCATCGACGTTGTCACCTTGAAAGATCAGCTCCAAAGCCTCAGCTGTAGTAAACCTCCTTGCCGTAGCTCAGTCTACTTTTAAGACACTAAAAGAACGTATTCCAACTTTTATTTTGTTTTCGCGCATGGAATTATACCGGCTCTCGTTTCAGTACACATACCAACGGAACTGACAGGCAACCCTCTGAATCAGACTCCGATTGGCTGTGACTGCATCCACTCAGAGTGTCCGATTCAGAAACGTGACTCTTACGTCACAAACAAAGATGGATAGATTATACAAACAAACAGAAAACGATAAGCAATGCGCCAGAATCAAGGACTATCCGCATCTTTTAAAACTTTACGCACATTCGTTTCACCGAAATAAGTAAAGGCCTCTCAATGAAAAACGTAATAGAGTTGTTTATTGCCGTTTCTGTCGTTTAAGAGGAAAAACACGGCACGTCTCTGGCTCAAACAGCTGAGAAGTTATGACGCTTTGAACACAACGTGATATTTGGGATCGTATACGGCCCCGTGGGTCTCAAAGGGTTAAAGGGGAAATCACACATAAATATTCTGAACAATTATTTAATTGCTATTTTCTACATTACACCCATATTACACTGTTATTACACTGTTATTACACCCATATTACACTGTTATTAGACTGTTATTACACCCATATTACACTGTTATTACACTGTTATTACACCCATATTACACTGTTATTAGACTGTTATTACACTGTTATTACACCCATATTACACTGTTATTACACTGTTATTACACTGTTATTACACCCATATTACACTGTTATTAGACTGTTATTACACCCATATTACACTGTTATTACACTGTTATTACACCCATATTACACTGGTATTACACTGTTATTACACCCATATTACACTGTTATTACACCATATTACACTGGTATTAACCCTGATTATACCATTGCATCATTTCCTGGTCTTCTCTAAAGAAGAGGGACCAATGAAAACGTTGTCATGTTGCCGTTGTTCAGCATGGAAACATTCATTAGCTAACAATGACATTATTGTTCTATTAATATAAAGGGAGGTCAGGTACTCTTTAAAACAGCGTCTAGTTATGGGTACTTTTTACTGAAGGACATGTCAAAGCCTCTTTACTTTTACTTGAGTAAAGAAGTTTAGTCAGTACTTCTACTTTTACCAGAGTATTTTAAACACGAGTATCTGTACTTCTGCTTGAGTACAGGATGTGTGTACTTGTACTCTCTGAATATCAGTCAGCTGTGATAAAGAATAATAAATGTCTCTGTGCTGCAGGACGAGTAACGGGAAGAGCACGGTGATCAACGCCATGCTGAGGGACCGCGTCCTGCCCAGCGGCATCGGACACACCACCAACTGCTTCCTGAGGGTGGAGGGCAGCGAGGGCGAAGAGGCCTACCTCACCACCGAGGCGTCCAATGAGAGGAGGAGCATCACGGTACGACCAATTATATCACACTGTCCCTTTAATAACATGTTGTACTGTCCCTTTAATAACATGTCGTACTGTCCCTTTAATAACATGTCGTACTATCCCTTTAATAACATGTCGTACTGTCCCTTTAATAACATGTCGTACAGTCCCTTTAATAACATGTCTTACTGTCCCTTTAAACATGTCGTACTGTCCCTTTAATAACATGTCGTACAGTCCCTTTAATAACATGTCTTACTCTCCCTTTAATAACATGTCGTACAGTCCCTTTAATAACATGTCTTATTGTCCCTTTAATAACATGTCGTACAGTCCCTTTAATAACATGTCGTACTGTCCCTTTAATAACATGTCGTACAGTCCCTTTAATAACATGTCTTACTGTCCCTTTAATAACATGTCGTACTGTCCCTTTAATAACATGTCGTACTGTCCCTTTAATAACATGTCGTACAGTCCCTTTAATAACATGTCGTACTGTCCCTTTAATAACATGTCGTACAGTCCCTTTAAACATGTCGTACAGTCCCTTTAATAACATGTCTTACTGTCCCTTTAATAACATGTCGTACCGTCCCTTTAATAACATGTCGTACTGTCCCTTTAATAACATGTCGTACAGTCCCTTTAATAACATGTCGTACTGTCCCTTTAATAACATGTCGTACTGTCCCTTTAATAACATGTCGTACAGTCCCTTTAATAACATGTCGTACTGTCCCTTTAATAACATGTCGTACTGTCCCTTTAATAACATGTCGTACTGTCCCTTTAATAACATGTCGTACAGTCCCTTTAATAACATGTCGTACAGTCCCTTTAATAACATGTCGTACTGTCCCTTTAATAACATGTCGTACTGTCCCTTTAATAACATGTCGTAATTTCTCTTTCGTTATTAAAGTGACAGTAACATGTGGTTCTGTAATAACATAATATCATGTGTGTAACATGTGGTTCTGTAATAACATGTGGTTCTGTAATAATAACATGTGGTTCTGTAATAACATGTGGTTCTGTAATAATAACATGTGGTTCTGTAATAACATTATAACATGTGGTTCTGTAATAACATTATAACATGTGGTTCTGTAATAACATGTGGTTCTGTAATAACATTATAACATGTGGTTCTGTAATAACATGTGGTACTGTAATAACATGTGGTTCTGTAATAACATGTGGTACTGTAATAACATGTGGTACTGTAATAACATGTGGTTCTATGTGGTACTGTAATAACATGTGGTACTTAATAACATGTGGTTCTGTAATAACATTATAACATGTGGTTCTGTAATAACATGTGGTTCTGTAATGACATGTGGTTCTGTAAAACATGTGGTTCTGTAATAACATGTGGTTCTGTAATAACATGTGGTACTGTAATAACATGTGGTACTGTAATAACATGTGGTTCTGTAATAACATGTGGTTCTGTAATGACATGTGGTTCTGTAATAACATGTGGTACTGTAATAACATGTGGTACTGTAATAATAACATGTGGTTCTGTAATAATAACAAGTGGTTCTGTAATAATAACATGTGGTTCTGTAATAACATGTGGTTCTGTAATAACATGTGTACTGTAATAATAACATGTGGTTCTGTAATAATAACATGTGGTTCTGTAGTAACATGTGGTACTGTAATAATAACATGTGGTTCTGTAATAACATGTGGTTCTGTAATAATAACATGTGGTTCTGTAATAATAACAAGTGGTTCTGTAATAATAACATGTGGTTCTGTAATAACATGTGGTTCTGTAATAATAACATGTGGTTCTGTAATAATAACAAGTGGTTCTGTATAACATGTGGTACTGTAATAACATGTGGTACTGTAATAATAACATGTGGTTCTGTAATAACATGTGGTTCTGTAATAATAACATGTGGTTCTGTAATAACATGTGTACTGTAATAACATGTGGTACTGTAATAACATGTGGTACTGTAATAATAACATGTGGTTCTGTAATAACATGTGGTACTGTAATAAACATGTGGTACTGTAATAATAACATGTGGTTCTGTAATAACATGTGGTTCTGTAGTAACATGTGGTACTGTAATAATAACATGTGGTTCTGTAATAACATGTGGTTCTGTAATAACATGTGGTACTGTAATAATAACATGTGGTTCTGTAATAACATGTGGTACTGTAATAATAACATGTGGTTCTGTAATAACATGTGGTTCTGTAATAACATGTGGTTCTGTTATAACATGTGGTACTGTAAATAATAACATGTGGTTCTGTAATAACATGTGGTTCTGTAATAACATGTGGTTCTGTTATAACATGTGGTACTGTAATAATAACATGTGGTTCTGTAATAACATGTGGTACTGTAATAATAACATGTGGTTCTGTAATAACATGTGGTTCTGTTATAACATGTGGTACTGTAATAATAACATGTGGTTCTGTAATAACATGTGGTACTGTAATAATAACATGTGGTTCTGTAATAACATGTGGTTCTGTAGTAACATGTGGTACTGTAATAATAACATGTGGTTCTGTAATAACATGTGGTACTGTAATAACATGTGGTACTGTAATAATAACATGTGGTTCTGTAATAACATGTGGTTCTGTAGTAACATGTGGTACTGTAATAATAACATGTGGTTCTGTAATAACATGTGGTTCTGTAATAACATGTGTACTGTAATAATAACATGTGGTTCTGTAATAACATGTGGTACTGTAATAATAACATGTGGTTCTGTAATAACATGTGGTTCTGTAATAACATGTGGTTCTGTTATAACATGTGGTACTGTAATAATAACATGTGGTTCTGTAATAACATGTGGTTCTGTTATAACATGTGGTACTGTAATAATAAACATGTGGTTCTGTAATAACATGTGGTACTGTAATAACATGTGGTTCTGTAATAACATGTGGTACTGTAATAACATGTGGTTCTGTAATAACATGTGGTACTGTAATAACATGTGGTTCTGTAATAACATGTGGTTCTGTAATAACATGTGGTACTGTAATAACATGTGGTTCTGTAATAACATGTGGTACTGTAATAACATGTGGTTCTGTTATAATAACATGTGGTTCTGTAATAACATGGGTACTGTAATAATAACATGTGGTTCTGTAATAACATGTGGTTCTGTAATAACATGTGGTTCTGTAGTAACATGTATAACATGGGATCCTCAGACGGTGAACCAGCTGGCCACGCTCTCCACATGGATCCCTCTCTGGACTCAGGCAGTCTGGTGAAGGTCATGTGGCCCAAGAGCCGCTGCGCTCTGCTGAGAGACGACCTGGTGCTGATGGACAGGTCACAACACACACACACACACACACACTCACAGACACACACACACACACACACACACACACTCACAGACACACACACACACACACACACACACAGACATACACCACACACACACACACACAAACTCACTCACTCACACTCACACACACACAACACAGACATACACACACAGACATACACACACACACACACACACAGACATACACACACACACACACACACACACAAACTCACTCACTCACACTCACACAAACACACAGACATACACACACACACACACACACACACACACACACACAGACATACACACACACACACACACACACAAACTCACTCACTCACACTCACACACACACACAGACATACACACACACACACACACACACACACAGGACATGATAATAAAAATAACAATAATAATGATTTTGTTAATAATATGAATTATTATTATTATATCGAAAATAATAATAGTAATTATAATAATAGTAATTATAATAATAATAACAACATAATAATAATAATAACAACAATAATAATAATAACAACAAAATAATAATACAATTAATAATAATAATGATGATGGTATTTTGCAGCCCGGGCACTGATGTGACCCTGGAGCTGGACAGCTGGATCGATAAGTTTGTTTGGACGCTGACGTCTTCGTGTTGGTGGGAAACGCTGAGTCCACGCTCATGAACACGGTGAGATCATCACACACTCACAGATAATCACAGATAATAATCCAGAGGCCTGTACTACGAAGCAGGAGTTTCTCTTAGCGAGCTATCTTCAGGGTAAACTCTGGGTTTCCGGTCCTACGACGCTGGTTCTCTTCTTAGCGGGCTAGATCTCCATGGTAACTGATGCTGAGCGGCTACCTGGTCCGGAGCAGGTTAGGTTGCAGGCTAAAGGATCAACTCAGTGAAAGCACCGCCTGCTGACCAATCAGAGCTCCGTGTGCGGAGTTTAAAGCGATCAAGTCATATTACAGGAGAAAGGAAATACAGAGAAACTGCCGTTGCAGGAAAGACGGCCGGCAAAAATCACCGACTGTGTGAACGTGAACATGAATAGAATATCACCTCCCATCTTCAGAGCAATCTGACTATTATAACATTAGCGTTAAGAAAGCTTACTGAAATATCTGCCACAACACAAGTAACCGGATCAAAGTAACATTACGTACAGTCCGCTGTGAGTGCAGACGTGGATGTGTCCATTATCCTTCATATCACATCATAATGTATCATATATCTCCTTATCTGAGTCAGCTGAGCCGGATCTGGCCGTGCAACACTCACAGTGTCACATACTGTATGCAGAAGGATTATTTTAAGCAACACATTAAGTTGAGGAAACACTCGAGTCAAATGTAATGAAAGTCAGATCGTGTCTTAGACGGGGCAGTGATATCATAAACCTGTTAATGGACGCATTCAAACACTTGTTCTGTTACCAGCTGTATTCACCTGCAGGTGCAGCTATGTGGCTTTGATCCTGGATCAAGTGTTTAAGTCATGGATGTTTAAAGTTTAACTTCTTCATATGTCTAATATTATAGTTCACTTTTCATTCAGGAAGTATGACGCTGCGCTGTCAGTACGCTTGTCCCTGTTTGTGATTGGTCAAATGTGCTAACCCCGCCCCTTTTATGTGAACGCGCACCTAACTAGATAGGACACGGCTGGCTTGAGCGATCCACTTGATAACCCGCGTCGTAGGACCGCTTAGCGAGAGCGCGTATGTTTTGGATTAGGCCAACCGCTAACTCAAACATATCCAGGTTCTGTTGATCCGGCTTCGTAGTACAGGCCTCAGGTTTATCATCAAAGTCAAAGTCAACTTTATTGTCAATCTTTCAGTTGGTGTGTACAGAGAGATCCAAATACCGTTTCCCACAATCCAGAACACTCAAATAATATTTATAAAAGATGTATATCCTATATATATCATATTTATATTATTCCTTAGTCTACATATCATTGATTATATTTCTGTTATTGATTACATTTGTCTTTTTTATTATATTTATATGAATTTATTTTTATATATTTATAATATTAATATTTTTTCTCTCTGCAGGAGAACTTTTCTTCCACAAAGTCAGCGAGAGAATCTCCAAACCGAACATCTTCATCCTCCACAACCGCTGGGACGCCTCAGTGAGCGAGCCGGAGTTCATCCAGGAGGTGTGTGTGTGTGTGTGTGTGTTGGTGTGTGTGTGTGTGTGTGTGTGTGTGTGTGTGGTGTGTGTGTGTGTGTGTGTGTGTTGTGTGTGTGTGTGTGTGTGTGTGTGTGTGTGTGGTGGTGTGTGGTGTGTGTGTGTGTGTGTGTGTGTGTATATATATATACTGCTTTATAATTATTATCATTAATGGCTGCTATCTTCTGTAATAAATCTGTAAAACTTTGCAATATAAACTTCCACTTACTTACTACTCTCACCTGGCCGCTAGCACATTTTAAAGATTTCAGTTTGTTCCTGAATTTTGACTTTTTTCCAGAATTTTGACTTTTTTTTAAGAATTTTATATTTTTTTCATGATTTTGACTTTTTGCTGACTTTTTCCAGAATTTTCGCTTTTTTCTCGAAAATGACGCATTTTTTCAGAATTCTGAAAAATGTCTCAAGTACTGTTTCTAATCATTTTTGTTGCCCACCTGGATGTTCTTTTGTTTCTTTTTTTTTCTAATTGTGACCCTCTGTGGGACGAATAAAGGTATTCTGATTCTGATTCTGGTACATGTAGGCGCAATGCATCCTGGTACATGTAGGCGCAATGCATCCTGGTACATGTAGGCGCAATGCATCCTGGTACATGTAGGCGCAATGCATCCTGGTACATGTAGTCGTAATGCATCCTGTACTTGTAGGTATAATGCATCCTGGTACATGTAGTCGTAATGCATCCTGGTACATGTAGTCGTAATGCATCCTGGTACTTGTAGGTATAATGCATCCTGGTACATGTAGTCGTAATGCATCCTGGTACATGTAGTCGTAATGCATCCTGGTACTTGTAGGTATAATGCATCCTGGTACATGTAGTCGTAATGCATCCTGGTACATGTAGGCGCAATGCATCCTGGTACATGTAGGCGCAATGCATCCTGGTACATGTAGTCGTATGCATCCTGGTACTTGTAGGTGTAATGCATCCTGGTACATGTAGTCGTAATGCATCCTGGTACTTGTAGGTATAATGCATCCTGGTACATGTAGTCGTAATGCATCCTGGTACATGTAGGCGCAATGCATCCTGGTACATGTAGGCGCAATGCATCCTGGTACATGTAGTCGTAATGCATCCTGGTACTTGTAGGTGTAATGCATCCTGGTACATGTAGGCGTAATGCATCCTGGTACATGTAGTCGTAATGCATCCTGGTACATGTAGGTATAATGCATCCTGGTACATGTAGGTATAATGCATCATGGTACATGTAGGTATAATGCATCCTGGTACATGTAGTTGTAATGCATCCTGGTACATGTAGGTATAATGCATCCTGGTACATGTAGTCGTAATGCATCCTGTACATGTAGGTATAATGCATCCTGGTACATGTAGGTATAATGCATCCTGGTACATGTAGGTATAATGCATCCTGGTACATGTAGTTGTAATGCATCCTGGTACATGTAGGTATAATGCATCCTGGTACATGTAGGTATAATGCATCCTGGTACATGTAGTTGTAATGCATCCTGGTACATGTAGGTATAATGCATCCTGTTACATGTAGTTGTAATGCATCCTGGTACATGTAGGTATAATGCATCCTGGTACATGTAGTTGTAATGCATCCTGTACATGTAGGTATAATGCATCCTGGTACATGTAGTTGTAATGCATCCTGTACATGTAGGTATAATGCATCCTGGTACATGTAGGTATAATGCATCCTGGTACATGTAGTTGTAATGCATCCTGGTACATGTAGGCGTAATGCATCCTGTTACATGTAGTTGTAATGCATCCTGGTACTTGTAGGTGTAATGCATCCTGGTACTTGTAGGTATAATGCATCCTGGTACATGTAGTTGTATGCATCCTGGTACATGTAGGTATAATGCATCCTGGTACATGTAGTTGTAATGCATCCTGGTACATGTAGGTATAATGCATCCTGGTACATGTAGGTATAATGCATCCTGGTACATGTAGTTGTAATGCATCCTGGTACATGTAGGCTAATGCATCCTGTTACATGTAGTTGTAATGCATCCTGGTACTTGTAGGTATAATGCATCCTGGTACTTGTAGGTATAATGCATCCTGGTACTTGTAGGTATAATGCATCATGGTACATGTAGTTGTAATGCATCCTGGTACATGTAGGCGTAATGCATCATGGTACATGTAGTTGTAATGCATCCTGTACATGTAGGTATAATGCATCCTGGTACATGTAGGTATAATGCATCCTGGTACATGTAGCGTAATGCATCATGGTACTTGTAGGTGTAATGCATCCTGGTACTTGTAGGTATAATGCATCCTGGTACATGTAGTTGTAATGCATCCTGGTACATGTAGCGTAATGCATCATGGTACATGTAGTTGTAATGCATCCTGGTACATGTAGGTATAATGCATCCTGGTACATGTAGGTATAATGCATCCTGGTACATGTAGGTATAATGCATCCTGGTACATGTAGGCGTAATGCATCATGGTACATGTAGTTGTAATGCATCCTGGTACATGTAGGTTTAATGCATCCTGGTAATGTAGTTGTAATGCATCCTGGTACATGTAGGCGTAATGCATCCTGGTACATGTAGTTGTAATGCATCCTGGTACATGTAGGTATAATGCATCCTGGTACATGTAGGTATAATGCATCCTGGTACATGTAGGTATAATGCATCCTGGTACATGTAGGTATAATGCATCATGGTACATGTAGTTGTAATGCATCCTGG
>JAAKFY010000004.1:1312214-1382115 GCA_011823955.1 Dissostichus mawsoni | reverse complement strand
TGACCGTGCTGTAGTTCCTTTATAGCCCAACATTAGCCCCTTTAGCTTAGCGGTGGAGACGTGAAGTCATGTGACCGTGCTGTAGTTCCTTTATAGCCCAACATTAGCCACCTTTAGCTTAGCGGTGGTGACGTGAAGTCATGTGACCGTGCTGTAGTTCCTTTATAGCCCAACATTAGCCACCTTTAGCTTAGCGGTGGTGACGTGAAGTCATGTGACCGTGCTGTAGTTCCTTTATAGCCCAACATTAGCCCCTTTAGCTTAGCGGTGGTGACGTGAAGTCATGTGACCGTGCTGTAGTTCCTTTATAGCCCAACATTAGCCACCTTTAGCTTAGCGGTGGTGACGTGAAGTCATGTGACCGTGCTGTAGTTCCTTTATAGCCCAACATTAGCCTCCTTTAGCTTAGCGGTGGTGACGTGAAGTCATGTGACCGTGCTGTAGTTCCTTATAGCCCAACATTAGCCCTTTAGCTTAGCGGTGGTGACGTGAAGTCATGTGACCGTGCTGTAGTTCCTTTATAGCCCAACATTAGCCTCCTTTAGCTTAGCGGTGGTGACTTGAAGTCATGTGACCGTGCTGTAGTTCCTTTATATCCCAACATTAGCCTCCTTTAGCTTAGCGGTGGTGACGTGAAGTCATGTGACCGTGCTGTAGTTCCTTTATAGCCCAACATTAGCCACCTTTAGCTTAGCGGTGGTGACGTGAAGTCATGTGACCGTGCTGTAGTTCCTTTATAGCCCAACATTAGCCACCTTTAGCTTAGCGGTGGTGACGTGAAGTCATGTGACCGTGCTGTAGTTCCTTTATAGCCCAACATTAGCCTCCTTTAGCTTAGCGGTGGTGACGTGAAGTCATGTGACCGTGCTGTAGTTCCTTTATAGCCCAACATTAGCCCCTTTAGCTTAGCGGTGGTGACGTGAAGTCATGTGACCGTGCTGTAGTTCCTTTATAGCCCAACATTAGCCTCCTTTAGCTTAGCGGTGGTGACGTGAAGTCATGTGACCGTGCTGTAGTTCCTTTATAGCCCAACATTAGCCACCTTTAGCTTAGCGGTGGTGATGAAGTCATGTGACCGTGCTGTAGTTCCTTTATAGCCCAACATTAGCCTCCTTTAGCTTAGCGGTGGTGACTGTGAAGTCATGTGACCGTGCTGTAGTTCCTTTATAGCCCAACATTAGCCTCCTTTAGCTTAGTGGTGACTGAAGTCATGTGACCGTGCTGTAGTTCCTTTATAGCCCAACATTAGCCTCCTTTAGCTTAGCGGTGGTGACTTGAAGTCATGTGACCGTGCTGTAGTTCCTTTATAGCCCAACATTAGCCTCCTTTAGCTTAGCGGTGGTGACGTTGAAGTCATGTGACCGTGCTGTAGTTCCTTTATATCCCAACATTAGCCTCCTTTAGCTTAGCGGTGGTGACTGAAGTCATGTGACCGTGCTGTAGTTCCTTTATATCCCAACATTAGCCTCCTTTAGCTTAGCGGTGGTGACTTGAAGTCATGTGACCGTGCTGTAGTTCCTTTATAGCCCAACATTAGCCTCCTTTAGCTTAGCGGTGGTGACGTAAGTCATGTGACCGTGCTGTAGTTCCTTTATAGCCCAACATTAGCCTCCTTTAGCTTAGCGGTGGAGACGTGAAGTCATGTGACCGTGCTGTAGTTCCTTTATAGCCCACATTAGCCTCCTTTAGCTTAGCGGACAGGGAGATGCTGTCTTCAGGGACCACACAGAAATACATCATCCCTTGACTTCAGTGGTGTAGTGGGGATTTTTTACTGGGTGGACGGGGCAGGGGGGGAGAGACACTATGGACGCGCTCCTCTGTGTCGCCTGTCAGCGCAACTTACATGATGCCGTTTAAAAAATATAATAAAAAGGCCGGCCGTCAGCGAACCGAGCGGCCTTTCTGCGCGACTGTCACTCAAATGCGGGACATAGTCTCAATTTGTGGGACGTGGGACAAATGATAAAAATGCTGTGTGCGCAGTCCTGCACAAAGCGGGACACCTGGTCACCCTACACACACACCGGTGCTGACCCACACACACACACGGTGCTGCCCCTCACACACACACGGTGCTGCCCCTCACACACACACAGCGCTGACCCACACACACACACGGTGCTGACCCACACACACCACGGTGCTGACCCACACACACACACGTTGCTGCCCCTCACACACGGTGCTGACCCACACACACACACGGCGCTGACCCACACACACACACGGTGCTGCCCCTCACACACGGTGCTGACCCACACACGGTGCTGCCCCTCACACACGGTGCTGACCCACCACACACACGGTGCTGACCCACACACACACACGGTGCTGACCCACACACACACACGGTGCTGCCCCTCACACACGGTGCTGACCCACACACACACGGTGCTGACCCACACACACACACGGTGCTGACCACACACACACACGGTGCTGACCCACACACACACACGGTGCTGACCCACACACACACGGTGCTGACCACACACACACACACGGTGCTGCCCCTCACACACGGTGCTGACCCACACACACACACGGTGCTGCCCCTCACACACACGCGCTTCAAATCAAGTTGCATAAATACTTGAGCTACGTTTTTCTTATAATTACTGTGAAATGTATTATGTTTCCGTCATTATTACAACAAATACACACTTGCAACTGATAACACTGGCAATGATTTTATATTATTCCAAAAAAAATCATTCTTCAAATAAGTGGGACGACGACGATCCCCCGCGTCCAACGACCGCTACACCACTGCTTGACTTGTTAGATATCCTCTATCATAACCTACTGCAGCCCATCAGGACAAAGCTCCGCACCTGGTTGGACAGGGCCTTCGCTGCAGCCTCCCCCCCCTCACTCTGGGACTCCCTCCCCAGCCACGTCAGATCTGCCAACACTCACATCATTCAAACAATCCTCAAAACTCACCTTTTCACTCTTGCCTTCAACTCCTAATCCACTAACGCCTCACCCTTATTCCACCGAGCTTAGCTGTTTTTACTTTTGTTGTTATTTTCTTTTACTTGCTTGTAAGCGCTTCGAGCACCAGGAAAAGCGCTATATTCATGTAATGCATTATTATTATTATCATCTATTATTTTGAAGAAACCCACATTTGGAATTTGGGGCACGAAGGTCTCTGGGACGTTTTTGGGCCATAACTCAAGAATTCAGATGCTAATTATGACAATTTAGCAGAATGGTGTAATTGGGTGGATGACGGAGCGATGACAGGTCGATGGAGACGGCTGGCTGGCGGAGGCATGCAACTGAATATCTTCTTTTCAAGTATTTGATCAGAAAATCTTCCAGTAGCACGACTGGAGTAGTCCTGATAGATCCAGACAATGCAGGAGAGGACTCTTTAAAGTAGAGACACTACATACTGATATACACCTGAACATCAGCAGGAGAGGACTCTTTAAAGTAGAGACACTACATACTGATATACACCTGAACATCAGCAGGAGAGGACTCTTTAAAGTAGAGACACTACATGCTGATATACACCTGAACATCAGCAGGAGAGGACTCTTTAAAGTAGAGACACTACATACTGATATACACCTGAACATCAGCAGGAGAGGACTCTTTAAACTAGAGACACTACATACTGATATACACCTGAACATCAGCAGGAGAGGACTCTTTAAAGTAGAGACACTACATACTGATATACACCTGAACATCAGCAGGAGAGGACTCTTTAAAGTAGAGACACTACATACTGATATACACCTGAACATGAGCAGGAGAGGACTCTTTAAAGTAGAGACACTACATACTGATATACACCTGAACATGAGCAGGAGAGGACTCTTTAAAGTAGAGACACTACATACTGATATACACCTGAACATCAGCAGGAGAGGACTCTTTAAAGTAGAGACACTACATACTGATACACATGAACATCAGCAGGAGAGGACTCTTTAAAGTAGAGACACTACATACTGATATACACCTGAACATCAGCAGGAGAGGACTCTTTAAAGTAGAGACACTACATACTGATATACACCTGAACATCAGCAGGAGAGGACTCTTTAAAGTAGAGACACTACATACTGATATACACCTGAACATCAGCAGGAGAGGACTCTTTAAAGTACAGACACTACATCAGGGCTATTCAATTAGTTTGGAATGGGGCCGGGAAAAGAACTGCTTGAAATATGAGCAATCATATTAAGAGCTTCAGAGACAGTAAATACTACAACAGCAGAGTGGAGTGCATATATGTTGTCTAATTAAATCAAACATAGCCCCAAGGCCTTTAGAGATGGCAAGTTCAGAACTCAGTACATGTGAAGCTAATATAACCATCAACTCATTAGATTTAGATTAAATGATCTAATAATTCACACAAAATAGCAATTTAGGGCCAGACACAAACAACAGTGCATATTATGGTATGATAACAATAAGACATGTGAGCCATACCACATCAATCGCTTCATTACGGTATGATAAGAATAAAGACATGTGAGCCATACCACATCAATCGCTTCATTACGGTATGATAAGAATAAAGACATGTGAGCCATACCACATCAATCGCTTCATTACGGTATGATAAGAATAAAGACATGTGAGCCATACCACATCAATCGCTTATTATATAAAATAAAGACATGTGAGCCATACCACATCAATCGCTTATTAAAGCAAAAACAATTATCAAAAGACTTGTATTAATTACCAAACCACAACACACAGCCTTTTAAAACTCAAACCTTTTTTGATTAACATAGTGATAACTGACATACAGTATGCAACCAACTTGGCAGATATGTGCCATCTAATGAGAGAAATGGCATTTTTTCGATTTAGCAAGGGCAGGGAAGTCGGGAGTATACGTTGTCATGGCAATACGCATACAGTGATGCAGATGCTGGTCAGTGAGGGATGCGCGATTAGAGAATGCCGATTGGCTGTAAGTCGAGCCAAACATTGTGAGGACAAAAAGTGCAAGACCCCTTGAATGAGGGAATTTCTCGTGGCTGACTTCATGAGTCCAGAACTTTTCAGAACCTGCCAGCTGAAATGACTGTCGCAGGTCATCTGATGACTGAATGTCAATGAGTTCGAGTTGTAAAGACGCCTCATTTAATGTCACAATCAGCTCCTTTGCTTTCAGTGCAAACTCCCCCTCTACATTCACAGAGAAAGGGTCCTTCACAAATCTCATCACTTCAGTCGGGAGACTGAAATGTTCAAACCTCGCGGCAAAGTTGGTTTTCAATGCGTCCATAAATCCAGTCATCACCTCGGTGATTTGTAAACCTGCAGTGCGCAGTGTTGGAAAATGGAGCATTTTGCCTGGACATAAATCCGTAGAAAAAAGTGTGAGCTTTTTTGAAACGCATGGAGTCTCTCCACAAGTTGTGTGACCATTTTATCTCTGCCCTGCAGCTCCAAATTGAGTTGGTTCAGATGTTGGAAAATGTCGCTCAAAAAGCAAACGGCAGCGTAAAACTCATCATTCTCTATCAGACACAGAAAGGCGTTGGCTTTTTTATGTTTTGAATTGCGGAGAAACGCCATGATCTCCTCCTTAAGTTCACAAAATCGTTTCAAGACGTTTCCTTTGCTTAGCCATCTAATGTCACTGTGCATGAGCAAATCATTATATTGAGCTGACATGTCTGACAACATCTGGCGGAAAAGGCGGTGCTGTAAACTGGAGTTACAACGAATAAAGTTAATAATCGCCATGACAGAGTCCATTGTGTTTTTTAACTCACCACTTAGTTTTGCGCACAGGAGGCTTTGGTGGATGAGGCAATGAAGCGATCTCAGCTGTGGAGCCACATCTGCCAGCCTAGCGGACAGTCCCTGTGTTCGGCCCGACATCGCAGGTGCCCCATCCGTTACAAGCATGTTAATACGATCCAATCCCAACTTGTGCTCCTTGAAAAAGAAACCACTTTGTGGAACATCACCTCACCGGTCGTGTGTCCATCCAAAGGAATTATCCAAGTAGATCCTCCCGAAAGCACTCACCATCAAAAATCTAACATAGAGGCACAGCTGTGCAACATCGCTGCTGTCAGTGGATTCATCAATAGCTAGCGACATAACCTCCGCCTTTCTCAGTTTGTCCAAGAGAATCTCAAAACGTCCGATGCAAGGGTCTCCACTCTCCTTGATGTTGACGTGTCAGAAATCGGAATGTTCTTAATTGAGTCAATAACGCTTTTTCGGATTTTCTCATCTGCAACCACTTCCTCAATTGATGCAAGCATACACTCTTTGACTGTCTCTGCGTCCGTAAAAGGCCTTTTATTTTTGCCTAATATCCAGGCCACTCGTAGGGATGCTGCGGTAGCTCTCTCTTGGTCAGTGCAAGCCCGAAACAGGGAGCTACGTCTTTGGTCATAGCACGAAGTTAGCCCCAAAATCTTCTGGCGGCGAGCATCAGAGCCCGCTGGAAAAGTGACGTCAAAGTTGGCGTGAGCTGTCTTAAAATGCCTTCTCAAGTTGTACTCTTTACACACCGATAAACACTCATTGCAGATTAAACATTTAACACCCTCTCTGGAATAAAGGCACTCTGGCCCGAAAAAAGAAACATTTTAAAAGAATTAAAAAAAGAATTAAACTTTTTTTTAAATTAACCTTTTAACATTATACTCAAGTCCAGTAAATATCACCCGGGGGCCGGATTTGGCCCGCGGGCCGCCAATTGAATAGCCCTGCACTACATACTGATATACACCTGAACATCAGCAGGAGAGGACTCTTTAAAGTAGAGACACTACATACTGATATACACCTGAACATGAGCGGGAGAGGACTCTTTAAAGTAGAGACACTACATACTGATATACACCTGACATCAGCAGGAGAGGACTCTTTAAAGTAGAGACACTACATACTGATATACACCTGAACATGAGCGGGAGAGGACTCTTTAAAGTAGAGACACTACATACTGATATACACCTGAACATCAGCAGGAGAGGACTCTTTAAAGTAGAGACACTACATACTGATATACACCTGAACATCAGCAGGAGAGGACTCTTTAAAGTAGAGACACTACATACTGATATACACCTGAACATGAGCAGGAGAGGACTCTTTAAAGTAGAGACACTACATACTAATATACACCTGAACATCAGCAGGAGAGGACTCTTTAAAGTACAGACACTACAAAATGATATACACCTGAACATCAGCAGGAGAGGACTCTTTAAAGTAGAGACACTACATACTGATATACACCTGAACATCAGCAGGAGAGGACTCTTTAAAGTAGAGACACTACATACTGATATACACCTGAACATCAGCAGGAGAGGACTCTTTAAAGTAGAGACACTACATACTGATATACACCTGAACATCAGCAGGAGAGAACTCTTTAAGTAGAGACACTACATACTGATATACACCTGAACATCAGCAGGAGAGGACTCTTTAAAGTAGAGACACTACATACTGATATACACCTGAACAGCAGGAGAGGACTCTTTAAAGTAGAGACACTACATACTGATATACACCTGAACATCAGGAGAGGACTCTTTAAAGTAGAGACAGTACATACTGATATACATCTTTAAAGCACTCTATGCTGGACTCGGGCCTAAACTAGCTTCTTATAATAACTTATTATGAGCCATAATGAACCATCTGTTGTTCTTTTGAGTCGTCAGACTGCCTCTCACCTGGACCTCGGTGCTGCTGTCCTCTTCCTCGTCCTCCAGCAGCTCCTCGCTCTCCTCCTCGCTCGCCTCCACCACCACCATCATCATCACCACCATCGCTCCCAGTAGCACCAGCCCTCCTAACCCAGCCGTGGAGCTCCGTCCCTGGGGAGGCATGTCTGCAGGGGAGGGGTCTGGATGAGTCTCTTCTGATGCAGAATCAAGGAGTTCCCATCATGCACTTTAGGCTGTGAGTCTGCTCCTCTCAGATCAAGTTTCGTGTCTCCTCAAACATAGAACTTCTCTTTTTCTTCTTCTTCTCTGGGGGTACAGGGTCTCAGGGTTTAATAAAGTCAGACTGGATCTCCCTTCAGTGAACCCTCACATTAAATACAGAATTTAATCCCAGATCTGAGGTCTGTCAGAGGATCAGGTTTTCTCTCAGTGATCTTGAGGTTATATGAAATGTCTGTTACCTTGTTAGATGTCTTAGTATCTGTCCTTGTTGATGATGCAAATGGAGCTTCTGTGATGCAGGAAAAATGCTCTCAGATGAAGTTTCTTGTCTCCTCAAGTAAATGTTATCGTCCTCTCCTTGCTCCTCTGTCTCTGAACGTGTCCTTGTCTCCCTCTGGTTTTATTTCCTCTCTCAAGGTGTCTGCAGGTCCTAAAGCTGCTGACAGTGACTCGGTCTCTCTGCACAGAAACACTTTAGAGAACCTTTTCCTCTGAACTCTGCACAGGTTTTGTTCTGTGTTGTGTTTGAAGCATGTGTGCACAGCGTCAGGTGAAGATGAGGCTTCATTAATGTGCAAACAAGGAAATACATGTGACTGTGAAGCTGAAACACATATCACAGTTTAGGGCTCATGATGCTGATCTATTGTTAGGGGTTTAGGACTCATGAGTCTGAGTTGAGCTGTGCAGTTTTAAAGCAGAATTTAGCAGAAAGAAATAGTGCTTCCATTCATTTGAGAGAGATGTTAATGAAGGTCGACATTCATTGTATTCATTAATATCTCTACCTTTATTACCTTCAAAACACACATCGCTTTTTCAGACAATGAAGAAACCTCATTAAAAGAAACACATTCTGTACTATTGTTACAGCAACATCTATAATGACGAAACTAGCCACACACACACACACACACACACACACACACACACACACACACAAACACACACACACACACACACACACACACACACACACACACACACCCCACACCCCCCCACACTCCCTCTCAGATAAGGGGGAGTGGTCTGACAGGATGATGAAAGTTAGTTTGAATTAAACATCAGCGACCATTTCCTCTGAATCTGACTGGAGCACCACACACACACACACACACACACACACACACACACACACAACACAGACACACACACACAGACACACACAGACACACACACACAGACACACACAGACACACACACAGACACACACACACACACAGAGGGACACACATAGACACACACACATACACACACACGGACACACACACACAAACACAGAGACACACACAGACACACACAGACAACACACACACACACACACACACACACACACAGAGAGACACACACACACACACACACACACAGAGACACACACAGACACACACACACAGACACACACATAGAGACACACACAGACACACACAGACACACACACACAGACACACATACACACACAGACACACAGTCACACACACACAGACACACACACACAGACACACGCATACACACACACCACACAGAGAGACACACACAGACACACACAGACACACACACACACACACACACAGAGACACACACAGCCACACATAGACACACACACAGACACACACACACAGACACACACACACAGACACACACACGACACACACACACACACACACACACACACACAGAGACACACACAGACACACACACACACACACACACACAGAGACACACACACAGAGAGACTCACACAGACACACCACACAGACACACACATATACACACACACACAGACACACACAGCCACACAGACACACACACACACACACAGACACACACACAGACCACACAACACACACACACAGACACACACACACACAGCCACACATAGACACACACAGACACACACAGACACACACACAGACACACACAGACACAGACACACAGACACAAACACACACAGACACACACACAGACACACAGACACACACACACACAGACACACAGACACACACAGACACATACACACACAGACACACACACACAACACCACAGACACACACACACAGACACACACACACACACAGACACACACACACAGACCACACAGACACACACACACAGACACACACACACACACCAGCACCACAGACACACACACACACACAGGGCTGTAAATATTACATCACTCGTTGATGTCGTCATGTTGTCGCTCCTCCTTTTTTTACACAAACAAAACCACGAATGAAATAAAATATTATAATAAAATAAAATGATAAATAATTAAAGTATAAACAAATAAAATAATAATACATTAAAGCTGCTAATGTTAAAATATGAAGGAAAAACTCATACAAATTTGAATCTAAGTTCAAATATTATGAATATGAAATAATATCTCTTACATTGGTGTAAACAGGAATGCATTCATATATAAGCATAGTGATAATAAATAAATACTCTTTAGAAAACTTTAATAAATAATGAATGTTAATTTAATGTTAAATAACAGATGATCATCAGCTCCCCCTGCTGGACAGAAGGACACACTGCAGCTGTTATAAATTATATATTATAAAGTGAAGGAAAATACCTTATAATATATATATATATATATATATATATTATAAGGTATACCAGCTTTTATTACAATCAGAAGAAATATATCATAAAGAGAGACACAAAACATTTTGTGGAGAAGGGTTTTGTGCATGATCTGTTTGGTTTTGATTAAAAATCGATCTGTGTGCTGATTTGAAACTGCATGGTCTCATTTGGGGCCTGGGCAAAGGCTAGGAAATCAGGCTCAGAGGTAAAATGGCTGAGCTTAGGCAGCTAAGAAATAGCTTCACTTCACAAAGAAAAGTGCTAAGTCTAAGTATTATCTGTCAGTCACCACAAAGAACCTGAATAACCTAGAAAATGTTGGAAAGCCATAAAATTGATATCCACCGGTGAGATCCGTAATGATCTCCTCCGTGCCTCACCACAGCATCTGGCTCTATATCGGACAGGGCCACCATGTTAAATTGTTTTAATAAGCATGTTGTGTCCTGCGGCTCTCTGTTTGATTCTGTCACTAACTCTGCTTCTGTGAACACCTCAGTCCGTGACTCTGAACAACGTGGTCTGGAAAACCCTTTCAGTTTTATTCCTTTTACTATTGATGTTGTTTCGTGAAGCCTTAACCAAGTTAGATCCTAAGAAACCGGCTGGCCCGGACAACGTAGAACCTTTCTTTTAAAGATAGCTGCAGATCTTATTGCTCCACCTCTCACTTCTCTTTTTAACCTCTCCCTCAGCACAAACACAATTCCAAAAGTATGGAAGTCAGCTTCTGTCCTGCCTTTACCAAAAGGAGGGGAGGCCACCTTATTAAATAATTATAGGCCCATCTCTAAATGATCAGTTCTGGCCAAGGTTCTTGAACGCCTAGTGAGTGAACAGGTAAAGTGTTTTAAGTAACAATGACCGACTATGTAAACATCAGTCAGGCTTCAGAAAGCAACACAGCTCCATCACTGCCACAATGACAGAGGTGAATGATATTGCTAATATCTTAGACAAAAAGCAGAGTTGGCAGCTACCTCTCTGAAAGGTTAGTGAGCAACCTCTCTGAAGGTTTGTGAGCTACCTCTCTGAAAGGTTTGTGAACTCCCTCTCTGAAAGGTTTGTGAGCTACCTCTCTGAAAGGTTTGTGAGCTACCTCTCTGAAAGGTTTGTGAACTACCTCTCTGAAAGGTTAGTGAGCTACCTCTCTGAAAGGTTTGTGAACTACCTCTCTGAAAGGTTTGTGAGCTACCTCTGAAAGGTTTGTGAACTACCTCTGAAAGGTTTGTGAACTACCTCTCTGAAAGGTTTGTGAGCTACCTCTGAAAGGTTTGTGAACTACCTCTGAAAGGTTTGTGAACTACCTCTCTGAAAGGTTTGTGAACTACCTCTGAAAGGTTTGTGAACTACCTCTCTGAAAGGTTTGTGAACTACCTCTCTGAAAGGTTTGTGAGCTACCTCTCTGAAAGGTTTGTGAACTACCTCTCTGAAAGGTTTGTGAACTCCCTCTCTGAAAGGTTTGTGAGCTACCTCCTCTGAAAGGTTTGTGAACTCCCTCTGAAAGGTTTGTGAACTACCTCTCTGAAAGGTTTGTGAACTCCCTCTGAAAGGTTTGTGAACTACCTCTGAAAGGTTTGTGAACTACCTCTCTGAAAGGTTTGTGAGCTACCTCTGAAAGGTTAGTGAGCTACCTCTCTGAAAGGTTTGTGAACTCCCTCTGAAAGGTTTTGTGAACTACCTCTCTGAAAGGTTTGTGAGCTACCTCTGAAAGGTTTGTGAACTACCTCTCTGAAAGGTTTGTGAACTACCTCTCTGAAAGGTTTGTGAACTACTCTGAAAGGTTTGTGAACTACCTCTGAAAGGTTTGTGAACTACCTCTGAAAGGTTTGTGAACTACCTCTGAAAGGTTTGTGAACTACCTCTGAAAGGTTTGTGAACTACCTCTGAAAGGTTTGTGAACTACCTCTCTGAAAGGTTTGTGAACTACCTCTGAAAGGTTTGTGAACTACCTCTCTGAAAGGTTTGTGAACTCCCTCTCTGAAAGGTTTGTGAACTACCTCTCTGAAGGTTTGTGAACTACCTCTCTGAAAGGTTTGTGAGCTACCTTCTGAAAGGTTTGTGAACTCCCTCTCTGAAAGGTTTGTGAGCTACCTCTCTGAAAGGTTTGTGAACTACCTCTGAAAGGTTTGTGAACTCCCTCTCTGAAAGGTTTGTGAACTCCCTCTCTGAAAGGTTTGTGAACTACCTCTCTGAAAGGTTGTGAACTCCCTCTCTGAAAGGTTTGTGAACTACCTCTCTGAAAGGTTTGTGAACTCCTCTCTGAAGGTTTGTGAACTCCCTCTGAAAGGTTTGTGAGCTACCTCTCTGAAAGGTTTGTGAACTACCTCTGAAAGGTTTGTGAACTCCCTCTCTGAAAGGTTTGTGAACTACCTCTCTGAAAGGTTTGTGAACTACCTCTGAAAGGTTTGTGAACTCCCTCTGAAAGGTTTGTGAACTCCCTCTCCGAAAGGTTTGTGAACTACCTCTCTGAAAGGTTTGTGAACTACCTCTCTGAAAGGTTTGTGAACTACCTCTCTGAAAGGTTTGTGAACTACCTCTGAAAGGTTTGTGAACTACCTCTCTGAAAGGTTTGTGAACTCCCTCTCTGAAAGGTTTGTGAACTACCTCTGAAAGGTTTGTGAACTCCCTCTCTGAAAGGTTGTGAACTCCCTCTCTGAAGGTTTGTGAACTACCTCTCTGAAAGGTTTGTGAACTACCTCTGAAAGGTTTGTGAACTACTCTCTGAAAGGTTTGTGAACTCCCTCTCTGAAAGGTTTGTGAACTACCTCTCTGAAAGGTTTGTGAACTCCCTCTCTGAAAGGTTTGTGAACTACCTCTGAAAGGTTGTGAACTCCCTCTGAAAGGTTTGTGAACTCCCTCTCTGAAAGGTTTGTGAACTACCTCTGAAAGGTTTGTGAACTACCTCTGAAAGGTTTGTGAACTACCTCTGAAAGGTTTGTGAAATACCTCTGAAAGGTTTGTGAAATACCTCTCTGGAAGGTTTGTGAACTACCTCTGAAAGGTTTGTGAAATACCTCTCTGAAAGGTTTGTGAACTCCCTCTCTGAAAGGTTTGTGAACTCCCTCTCTGAAAGGTTTGTGAACTACCTCTGAAAGGTTTGTGAACTACCTCTGAAAGGTTTGTGAACTACCTCTGAAAGTTTTGTGAACTACCTCTCTGAAAGGTTTGTGAACTCCCTCTCTGAAAGGTTTGTGAGCTACCTCTCTGAAAGGTTTGTGAACTCCCTCTGAAAGGTTTGTGAACTCCCTCTGAAAGGTTTGTGAACTCCCTCTCTGAAAGGTTTGTGAACTACCTCTCTGAAAGGTTTGTGAACTACCTCTCTGAAAGGTTTGTGAACTACCTCTCTGAAAGGTTTGTGAACTCCCTCTGAAAGGTTTGTGAACTCCCTCTGAAAGGTTTGTGAACTCCCTCTCTGAAAGGTTTGTGAACTACCTCTGAAAGGTTTGTGAACTACCTCTGAAAGGTTTGTGAACTCCCTCTCTGAAAGGTTTGTGAACTACTCTCTGAAAGGTTTGTGAACTACCTCTCTGAAAGGTTTGTGAACTACCTCTGAAAGGTTTGTGAACTACCTCTGAAAGGTTTGTGAACTCCCTCTCTGAAAGGTTTGTGAACTACCTCTGAAAGGTTTGTGAACTACCTCTGAAAGTTTTGTGAACTACCTCTGAAAGGTTTGTGAACTCCCTCTGAAAGGTTTGTGAACTCCCTCTGAAAGGTTTGTGAACTCCCTCTCTGAAAGGTTTGTGAACTACCTCTCTGAAAGGTTTGTGAACTACCTCTGAAAGGTTTGTGAACTACCTCTCTGAAAGGTTTGTGAACTACCTCTGAAGGTTTGTGAACTCCCTCTGAAAGGTTTGTGAACTCCCTCTCTGAAAGGTTTGTGAACTACCTCTGAAAGGTTTGTGAACTACCTCTGAAAGGTTTGTGAACCCTCTCTGAAAGGTTTGTGAACTACCTCTGAAAGGTTTGTGAACTCCCTCTCTGAAAGGTTTGTGAACTACCTCTCTGAAAGGTTTGTGAACTACCTCTGAAAGGTTTGTGAACTCCCTCTGAAAGGTTTGTGAACTCCTCTCTGAAAGGTTTGTGAACTACCTCTGAAAGGTTTGTGAACTCCCTCTCTGAAAGGTTTGTGAACTACCTCTGAAAGGTTTGTGAACTACCTCTGAAAGGTTTGTGAACTCCCTCTCTGAAAGGTTTGTGAACTACCTCTGAAAGGTTTGTGAACTCCCTCTCTGAAAGGTTTGTGAACTACCTCTGAAAGGTTTGTGAACTACCTCTCTGAAAGGTTTGTGAACTACCTCTGAAAGGTTTGTGAACTCCCTCTGAAAGGTTTGTGAACTACTCTCTGAAAGGTTTGTGAACTCCCTCTCTGAAAGGTTTGTGAACTCCCTCTGAAAGGTTTGTGAACTACCTCTCTGAAAGGTTTGTGAACTACCTCTGAAAGGTTTGTGAGCTACCTCTGAAAGGTTTGTGAACTCCCTCTGAAAGGTTTGTGAACTACCTCTCTGAAAGGTTTGTGAACTCCCTCTCTGAAAGGTTTGTGAACTCCCTCTGAAAGGTTTGTGAACTCCCTCTGAAAGGTTTGTGAACTACCTCTCTGAAAGGTTTGTGAACTACCTCTCTGAAAGGTTTGTGAGCTACCTCTGAAAGGTTTATGAACTACCTCTCTGAAAGGTTTGTGAACTACCTCTGAAAGGTTTGTGAACTACCTCTGAAAGGTTTGTGAACTCCCTCTCTGAAAGGTTTGTGAACTACCTCTCTGAAAGGTTTGTGAGCTACCTCTCTGAAAGGTTTGTGAGCTACCTCTGAAAGGTTTATGAACTACCTCTCTGAAAGGTTTGTGAACTACCTCTGAAAGGTTTGTGAACTCCCTCTCTGAAAGGTTTGTGAACTACCTCTCTGAAAGGTTTGTGAACTACCTCTCTGAAAGGTTTGTGAACTACCTCTCTGAAAGGTTTGTGAGCTACCTCTCTGAAAGGTTTGTGAACTCCCTCTGAAAGGTTTGTGAACTACCTCTCTGAAAGGTTTGTGAACTACCTCTCTGAAAGGTTTGTGAACTACCTCTCTGAAAGGTTTGTGAGCTACCTCTGAAAGGTTTATGAACTACCTCTCTGAAAGGTTTGTGAACTACCTCTGAAAGGTTTGTGAACTACCTCTCTGAAAGGTTTGTGAACTACCTCTCTGAAAGATTTGTGAACTACCTCTCTGAAAGGTTTGTGAACCCCCTCTCTGAAAGGTTTGTGAACTACCTCTGAAAGGTTTGTGAACTACCTCTCTGAAAGGTTTGTGAACTACCTCTCTGAAAGATTTGTGAACTACCTCTGAAAGGTTTGTGAGCTACCTCTCTGAAAGGTTTGTGAACTACCTCCTGAAAGGTTGTGAACTACCTCTGAAAGGTTTGTGAGCTACCTCTCTGAAAGGTTTGTGAACTACCTCTCTGAAAGGTTTGTGAACTCCCTCTCTGAAAGGTTTGTGAACTACCTCTGAAAGGTTAGTGAACTACCTCTCTGAAAGGTTGTGAACTCCCTCTGAAAGGTTTGTGAACTCCCTCTGAAAGGTTTGTGAACTCCCTCTGAAAGGTTTGTGAACTCCCTCTGAAAGGTCCCAATGTGTTCAGTTTGATGGGCTGTCTTCTGAGTGGTTAAACATTACTAATGGTGTACCCCAAGGTTCTGTTTTAGGTCCACTTTTATTCTCCATCTACATCAACAGCTTAGGTCAAAATGTGGATGGAGCAACTTCACATTTTTATGCGGACGATACCGTGATGTACTGTGCAGGTCCCTCCATTAAGGAGGCTGTTGTTAAATTACAGGCTGTTTTTCATATATTCAGACTCAGCTCTCTGAGCTTAAGCTTCTTTTAAATGTTGATAAAACCAAGGTAATGCTTTTTTCAAAAGCCAAAAAGACACCGGAGACAACTTTGGATATTGTTACTGCGCAAGGAAAAGTACTTGAAGTGGTTACCTGTTATAAATACCTTGGTCTCTGGCTTGATTTGTCTCTCTTTAAACCTCAGGTCGATAACCTGCTTAGAGAGCTGAGGGTGAAGCTAGGTTTTTTTCAGAGACAAGTCGTTTCTCACTTGAAGCCAGGAAAAGTCTCTGTGACCTTTTGACCTGTGCTGGACTCTGGGATCTGATCTATATGAATCCACCGGCCCATCACCTGATCGAGTTAGATGCCGCCTATCACAGTGCGCTGAGAGTGTTACTAACTGTAAAGTATTAACTCATCACTGCTCCCTGTATGCCAGAGCAGGTCTGCCTTCACTCACTGTACGGAGACTCAGTCACTGGTACATGTTCATCTATAAAGCCATGCTGGGTAAACTCCCACCTTACATCTGCTCTCTGATCTCACAGAGAGTTGCAGGTAGTTATTGCCTGAGATCCCAGGATGTGTTTTTGTTACATGTGCCAAGTGCTAGGACTGTTTAGGTACGAAAGCTTTTATGTGCGCTGCTCCTCTATCTCAGAACACTCTGCAAAAAGAACTGAAACTGAGCATCTTGGTTCCCCTGCATTGTTTTAAAGCTCGGCTAGTTGCAATGCAATTTAATACTCTTGATACCTGTCAGTGTCGATAGGTTTGTAAATTGTACCCCTGTAATTATGTTGTATGATGTCCTTTTTGTCCGACGTGCTGCAGGTCTCCCTTGAAAAAGAGATCGTTTGATCTCAATGGGATTTCACCTGGTTAAATAAAGGCTACAAACAATATATAAAGTAAATTATGATTGAGTGAATTTTGCCTAAAGATGTTTTGTTTAATTATTAATAATATTGTTTACTTTTTTTAAATGATTAATATAACATGTATTAAGTTAAATTAATGCAGGTTTTTTGTTTTTACCTTAATAAATAAATAAATACATAATTTCTTACATTTATGTGAAACTTTTTTGAATTCATTAATTTTGCAGATTTTTATTATTGTTATTTTGTATTAATTCTTCCTTTATTATTATTTTGTTACTTTTAATATCATCATATGATTTTTCTTTTATTATTAATCTTGTTATTATTCATTTATAAATCATTTATAATTGTTTTATTATTATTATTCTATCATCCTAATAATGATCGCACTGTGATATTAAAGTGAAAATAAGGAACATAATAATCTTATTCTGACTGAAACACACCTGAGAGACAGAGAGCAGGTGAAGCAGCTCTAAGTCCTGCTAAGAGGATCACACACACACGCACACACGCACACACACACACACACACACACACACACACACACACAGTAAGCTGAGCTTTGAGGATCAGGTGAGTGTGATGTTGTCGGCGTGTTGAACAGAGAGCATGATGGGAGCTGACGGACAGAGAACCTTAAACAATACGGACCTCTGAGGACGGTACAGTGTTTGTATGTGTGTGTGTGTGTGTGTGTGTGTGTGTGTGTGTGTGTGGTGTGTGTGTGTGTGTGTGTGTGGGGTGGTGTGTGTGTGTGTGTGTTTTTGTATGTGTTCTTGTCTCAAAGGGTCCTTTTTTGTGTGTGAACTTGTGTTTTAATGTATGTATAATATAATGTATTCTGTGGTGTGTGTGTGTGTGTGTGCCTCTGTGTGTGTGTGTGTGTGTGTGTGTGTGTGTGTCTGTGTGTGTGTGTGTGTGTGTGTGTGTGTGTGTGTGTGTGTGTGTGTGTGTGTGTGTGTGTGTGGTCAGGTGTCATGGACTCCGTTGACCCCTCCCCTCTTCGGCGCTTCGTGGTGGCAAAGCGTTCGATCACCTCCATCTTCGATCAGCTGCTCGACTTCGTGAAGGATGGCTCCGCCTTCGTGGATGGTAACACACACACACACACACACACACACACACCACACACACACACACACACACATACATACACACATACATACACACTCAGGCATAAGAGGCCCTTACAATGACATCCAATTTATAACAAAAACAGTAAAAAACACAAATCTGCAGAAGTGCTGTGCATGACTGGTTCTGTGTGGTGTTGTGGGTCTGGTGTGTGACTGGTCCTGGTTCTGGTGTGTGTTGTGGGTCTGGTGTGTGACTGGTCCTGGTTCTGGTGTGTGTTGTGGGTCTGGGTGTGACTGGTTCTGGTGTGTGTTGTGGGTCTGGTGTGTGCTGTGTGACTGGTTGTGGTTCTGTTTCTGGTGTCTGACTGGTCCTGGTCCTGGTTGTGGTCCAGAGTGCTGTCGGGGGCAGGACCTGGGCCCGGTGGCCGTGGAGCAGCAGAGCCTGGAGATGCAGAGCTGTGCCACCAAACTGTGGACCATCAGAGAGGTTCTGCTGCGGAGACACATGAAGGTGGCCTTCTTCGGCAGGTGGGTCTTTGTTATTGTTATTGGACCATCACAGGTCAGCGGAGCCGGTGGAACCAAATACAGGAAGAGAAAAACACTTTATTGAGGTTATCCAGGCAGGACCGAACACACGAGACACCAGGGGAGAGGTGCAGGAATGAGTCCTAAAACCCTGACTTGAGCCAGCATTATGAGTCGTAACCGTGACATGAGTCAGCATTTCCCTACTTCCTGTCCCCTGGTCTGGAGGTCAATGGTCCTCTGAATGTGTTTTTGGTTATCCTGAAATGAGGTCTGAGGTTAACACGAGCTGCTCTGGTGTTCAAACATCAACACCGCAAGAGTACAGTAGTTTTATAATAGTCTATATCATAAAACTACTGTAAAACTATTACAAGAGTAAAAACAAAAAAGAGAAAAAAAGGTTGCCAAGAAATGTAAATACACGAAAACCAGTTCAATAAGAATAAGACGAATACATTGGAAAACTACAATATGTGCAGTGTCCTCTTCAGGTTCCCAGAATCCTCTGGCTTCCTCAGAACTCTGATCTCATCCAACGCCCTGATAACCGTTATCTCTCTTTCAAACTTCCTCAAACACACCAGCTGATCCACGTCTGTTTCTGATGTAATAACTCATAACTGTTAACGCTGCAAGATATCAACCCTTAACCCTCTGAGACCCACATAGGACATTTCCGTTTTTGTATATTTTTGTGTTTTGCCTTATAAATTGTCATTTCTTTACAGTATAATCAAGTTTTACACATCCCAGAAATCAGCACAACCTCAGCTAATGATATATGTCACTCATTGGAGACTTATATACACTATAATAGGAGATATCTGCCCATACATTCTTTTCTTTTTTAACTTATTTCATTAAAAAGAGCTGCTTACCATAACATTGAACACAGACATTTGCACACATCTATTATCATTGTATCAGAACTGATTAGAAGATTCTAACTTATTCTGTTCATTAGTTATGCCCATTCTTTTGGGCAGTGTCCATGGGCCTTTTTTTTGCCAGGAATTGTCTTTTTTTGTCCTGCCAATTTTGAAGACTACACATGATATATATATATATATATATATATATATATATATATATATATATATCATGGCAGTTCCTGTCCACAATCACTCATGGCATGCTGAGCAGATTCGTCTGAATTGTCATCGACGTTGTCACCTTGAAAGATCAGCTCCAAAGCCTCAGCTGTAGTAAACCTCCTTGCCGTAGCTCAGTCTACTTTTAAGACACTAAAAGAACGTATTCCAACTTTTATTTTGTTTTCGCGCATGGAATTATACCGGCTCTCGTTTCAGTACACATACCAACGGAACTGACAGGCAACCCTCTGAATCAGACTCCGATTGGCTGTGACTGCATCCACTCAGAGTGTCCGATTCAGAAACGTGACTCTTACGTCACAAACAAAGATGGATAGATTTATACAAACAAACAGAAAACGATAAGCAATGCGCCAGAATCAAGGACTATCCGCATCTTTTAAAACTTTACGCACATTCGTTTCACCGAAATAAGTAAAGGCCTCTCAATGAAAAACGTAATAGAGTTGTTTATTGCCGTTTCTGTCGTTTAAGAGGAAAAACACGGCACGTCTCTGGCTCAAACAGCTGAGAAGTTATGACGCTTTGAACACAACGTGATATTTGGGATCGTATACGGCCCCGTGGGTCTCAAAGGGTTAAAGGGGAAATCACACATAAATATTCTGAACAATTATTTAATTGCTATTTTCTACATTACACCCATATTACACTGTTATTACACTGTTATTACACCCATATTACACTGTTATTACACCCATATTACACTGTTATTACACCCATATTACACTGTTATTAGACTGTTATTACACCCATATTACACTGTTATTACACCCATATTACACTGTTATTAGACTGTTATTACACCCATATTACACTGTTTTACACCCATATTACACTGTTATTAGACTGTTATTACACCCATATTACACTGTTATTACACCCATATTACACTGTTATTACACCCATATTACACTGTTTTTACACCCATATTACACTGTTATTAGACTGTTATTACACCCATATTACACTGTTATTACACCCATATTACACTGGTATTAACCCTGATTATACCATTGCATCATTTCCTGGTCTTCTCTAAAGAAGAGGGACCAATGAAAACGTTGTCATGTTGCCGTTGTTCAGCATGGAAACATTCATTAGCTAACAATGACATTATTGTTCTATTAATATAAAGGGAGGTCAGGTACTCTTTAAAACAGCTGCTAGTTATGGGTACTTTTTACTGAAGGACATTTCAAAGCCTCTTTACTTTTACTTGAGTAAAGAAGTTTAGTCAGTACTTCTACTTTTACCAGAGTATTTTAAACACGAGTATCTGTACTTCTGCTTGAGTACAGGATGTGTGTACTTGTACTCTCTGAATATCAGTCAGCTGTGATAAAGAATAATAAATGTCTCTGTGCTGCAGGACGAGTAACGGGAAGAGCACGGTGATCAACGCCATGCTGAGGGACCGCGTCTTGCCCAGCGGCATCGGACACACCACCAACTGCTTCCTGAGGGTGGAGGGCAGCGAGGGCGAAGAGGCCTACCTCACCACCGAGGCGTCCAATGAGAGGAGGAGCATCACGGTACGACCAATTATATCACACTGTCCCTTTAATAACATGTTGTACTGTCCCTTTAATAACATGTCGTACTGTCCCTTTAATAACATGTCGTACTATCCCTTTAATAACATGTCGTACTGTCCCTTTAATAACATGTCGTACAGTCCCTTTAATAACATGTCTTACTGTCCCTTTAATAACATGTCTTACTGTCCCTTTAATAACATGTCGTACAGTCCCTTTAATAACATGTCGTACACTCCCTTTAATAACATGTCTTACTGTCCCTTTAATAACATGTCGTACAGTCCCTTTAATAACATGTCTTACTGTCCCTTTAATAACATGTCGTACAGTCCCTTTAATAACATGTCGTACTGTCCCTTTAATAACATGTCGTACAGTCCCTTTAATAACATGTCTTACTGTCCCTTTAATAACATGTCGTACTGTCCCTTTAATAACATGTCGTACTGTCCCTTTAATAACATGTCGTACAGTCCCTTTAATAACATGTCGTACTGTCCCTTTAATAACATGTCGTACAGTCCCTTTAATAACATGTCGTACAGTCCCTTTAATAACATGTCTTACTGTCCCTTTAATAACATGTCTTACTGTCCCTTTAATAACATGTCGTACTGTCCCTTTAATAACATGTCGTACAGTCCCTTTAATAACATGTCGTACTGTCCCTTTAATAACATGTCGTACAGTCCCTTTAATAACATGTCGTACAGTCCCTTTAATAACATGTCTTACTGTCCCTTTAATAACATGTCGTACTGTCCCTTTAATAACATGTTACTGTCCCTTTAATAACATGTCGTACCGTCCCTTTAATAACATGTCGTACTGTCCCTTTAATAACATGTCTTACTGTCCCTTTAATAACATGTCGTACTGTCCCTTTAATAACATGTCGTACTGTCCCTTTAATAACATGTCGTAATTTCTCTTTCGTTATTAAAGTGACAGTAACATGTGGTTCTGTAATAACATAATATCATGTGTGTAACATGTGGTTCTGTAATAACATGTGGTTCTGTAATAATAACATGTGGTTCTGTAATAACATGTGGTTCTGTAATAATAACATGTGGTTCTGTAATAACATGTGGTTCTGTAATAACATTATAACATGTGGTTCTGTAATAACATTATAACATGTGGTTCTGTAATAACATGTGGTTCTGTAATAACATTATAACATGTGGTTCTGTAATAACATGTGGTACTGTAATAACATGTGGTTCTGTAATAACATGTGGTACTGTAATAACATGTGGTACTGTAATAATAACATGTGGTTCTGTAATAACATGTGGTTCTGTAGTAACATGTGGTACTGTAATAACATGTGGTACTGTAATAATAACATGTGGTTCTGTAATAACATGTGGTTCTGTAGTAACATGTGGTACTGTAATAATAACATGTGGTTCTGTAATAACATGTGGTACTGTAATAACATGTGGTACTGTAATAATAACATGTGGTTCTGTAATAACATGTGGTTCTGTAATAATAACATGTGGTTCTGTAATAACATGTGGTTCTGTAATAACATGTGGTTCTGTTATAACATGTGGTACTTTAATAATAACATGTGGTTCTGTAATAACATGTGGTACTGTAATAACATGTGGTTCTGTAATAACATGTGGTACTGTAATAACATGTGGTTCTGTTATAATAACATGTGGTTCTGTAATAACATGTGGTACTGTAATAATAACATGTGGTTCTGTAATAACATGTGGTTCTGTAATAACATGTGGTTCTGTAGTAACATGTTATAACATGGGATCCTCAGACGGTGAACCAGCTGGCCCACGCTCTCCACATGGATCCCTCTCTGGACTCAGGCAGTCTGGTGAAGGTCATGTGGCCCAAGAGCCGCTGCGCTCTGCTGAGAGACGACCTGGTGCTGATGGACAGGTCACACACACACACACACACACACACACACACACACACACTCACAGACACACACACACACACACACACACACACACACACACACACACACACACACAGACATACACACACACACACACACAAACTCACTCACTCACACTCACACACACACACACACACACACACACACACACACACACTCACAGACACACACACACACACACACACACACACACACACACACACACACACAGACATACACACACACACACACACACAAACTCACTCACTCACACTCACACACACACACAGACATACACACACACACACACACACACACACACACACAGGACATGATAATAAAAATAACAATAATAATGATTTTGTTAATAATATGAATTATTATTATTATATCGAAAATAATAATAGTAATTATAATAATAGTAATTATAATAATAATAACAACAATAATAATAATAATAACAACAATAATAATAATAACAACAACAATAATAATAATACAATTAATAATAATAATGATGATGGTATTTTGCAGCCCGGGCACTGATGTGACCCTGGAGCTGGACAGCTGGATCGATAAGTTCTGTTTGGACGCTGACGTCTTCGTGTTGGTGGGAAACGCTGAGTCCACGCTCATGAACACGGTGAGATCATCACACACTCACAGATAATCACAGATAATAATCCAGAGGCCTGTACTACGAAGCAGGAGTTTCTCTTAGCGAGCTATCTTCAGGGTAAACTCTGGGTTTCCGGTCCCACGACGCTGGTTCTCTTCTTAGCGGGCTAGATCTCCATGGTAACTTATGCTGAGCGGCTAGCCTGGTCCGGAGCAGGTTAGGTTGCAGGCTAAGAGATCAACTCAGTGAAAGCACCGCCTGCTGACCAATCAGAGCTCCGTGTGCGGAGTTTAAAGCTATCAAGTCATATTACAGGATAGAGGAAATACAGAGAAACTGCCGTTGCAGGAAAGACGGCCGGCAAAAATCACTGACTGTGTGAACGTGAACATGAATAGAATATCACCTCCCATCTTCAGAGCAATCTGACTATTATAACATTAGCGTTAAGAAAGCTTACTGAAATATCTGCCACAACACAAGTAACCGGATCAAAGTAACATGACGTACAGTCCGCAGCACTGTGAGTGCAGACGTGGATGTGTCCCATTATCCTTCATATCACATCATATCACATCATAATGTATCATATATCTCCTTATCTGAGTCAGCTGAGCCGGATCTGGCCGTGCAACACTCACAGTGTCACATACTGTATGCAGAAGGATTATTTTAAGCAACACATTAAGTTGAGGAAACACTCGAGTCAAATGTAATTAAAGTCAGATCGTGTCTTAGACGGGGCAGTGATATCATAAACCTGTTAATGGACGCATTCAAACACTTGTTCTGTTACCAGCTGTATTCACCTCGCAGGTGCAGCTATGTGGCTTTGATCCTGGATCAAGTGTTTAAGTCATGGATGTTTAAAGTTTAACTTCTTCATATGTCTAATATTATAGTTCACTTTTCATTCAGGAAGTATGACGCTGCGCTGTCAGTACGCTTGTCCCTGTTTGTGATTGGTCAAATGTTGCTAACCCGCCCCTTTTATGTGAACGCGCACCTAACTAGATAGGACACGGCTGGCTTGAGCGATCCACTTGATAACCCGCGTCGTAGGACCGCTTAGCGAGAGCGCGTATGTTTTGGATTAGGCCAACCGGCTAACTCCAACATATCCAGGTTCTGTTGATCCGGCTTCGTAGTACAGGCCTCTGGTTTATCATCAAAGTCAAAGTCAACTTTATTGTCAATCTTTCAGTTGGTGTGTACAGAGAGATCCAAATACCGTTTCCCACAATCCAGAACACTCAAATATATTTATAAAAGATGTATATCCTATATATCATATTTATATTATTCCTTAGTCTACATATCATTGATTATATTTCTGTTATTGATTACATTTGTCTTTTTTATTATATTTATATGAATTTATTTTTATATATATTTATAATATATACCGACCGAGCACTAATAGGGGGGTCTGGGGGGGTATGCTCCCCCAGAAGAAAAGTTTTAAAAATAACCCCTTAAATGATGACTTCTAGTGAATTTAGGGGGGGGGGACCCTATAGTGCCCTGCCTCCCCTTTCTATGACAACACAATAGAGATAGGACCAGATGAGTCTACAGGATGAGTCGACGGCATCTTTTTTATATACATTGACGCTTTCATTTAATTTTTCCATCCTTTTTTTAATCGCTGTAATTGTATTGCCTTTTTCATCTGTACACACGACACCTATTGCACGTCTGTCCGTCCTGGGAGAGGGATCCCTCTTCTGTTGCTCTCACAGAGGTTTGTTCCTACTTTCCACTGTTAATTGTGGGGTCTGTGGAGTTTTTCCTTGAGCGCTGCAAGGGTCTAAGGACAGAGGATGTCGTACCTGTACACACTGTGAAGCCCTCTGAGACAAATTGTAATTTGTGATATTGGGCTATATAAATAAAAAAAAAAAATGTGATTGATAATATTAATATTTTTTCTCTCTGCAGGAGAAACTTTTCTTCCACAAAGTCAGCGAGAGAATCTCCAAACCGAACATCTTCATCCTCCACAACCGCTGGGACGCCTCAGTGAGCGAGCCGGAGTTCATCCAGGAGGTGTGTGTGTGTGTGTGTGTGTGTGTGTGTGTGTGTGTGTGTGTGTGGTGTGTGTGTGTGTGTGTGTGTGTGTGGTGTGTGTGTGTGTGTGTGTGGTGTGTGTGTGTGTGTGTGTGTGTGTGTGTGTGTGTGTGTGTGTGTGTGTGTGGTGTGTGTGTATATATATATACTGCTTTATAATTATTATCATTAATGGCTGCTATCTTCTGTAATAAATCTGTAAATAACTTTGCAATATAAACTTCCACTTACTTACTACTCTCACCTGGCCGCTAGCACATTTTAAAGATGTCAGTTTGTTCCTGAATTTTGACTTTTTTCCAGAATTTTGACTTTTTTTTAAGAATTTTATATTTTTTTCATGATTTTGACTTTTTGCTGACTTTTTCCAGAATTTTCGCTTTTTTCTCGAAAATGACACATTTTTTCAGAAATTCTGAAAAATGTCTCAAGTACTGTTTCTAATCATTTTTGTTGCCCACCTGGATGTTCTTTTGTTTCTTTTTTTTTCTAATTGTGACCCTCTGTGGGACGAATAAAGGTATTCTGATTCTGATTCTGGTACATGTAGGCGCAATGCATCCTGGTACATGTAGGCGCAATGCATCCTGGTACATGTAGGCGCAATGCATCCTGGTACATGTAGGCGCAATGCATCCTGGTACATGTAGGCGCAATGCATCCTGGTACATGTAGTCGTAATGCATCCTGGTACATGTAGTTGTAATGCATCCTGGTACTTGTAGGTATAATGCATCCTGGTACATGTAGTCGTAATGCATCCTGGTACATGTAGTTGTAATGCATCCTGGTACTTGTAGGTATAATGCATCCTGGTACATGTAGTCGTAATGCATCCTGGTACATGTAGTCGTAATGCATCCTGGTACATGTAGGTATAATGCATCCTGGTACATGTAGGTATAATGCATCCTGGTACATGTAGTTGTAATGCATCCTGGTACATGTAGGTATAATGCATCCTGGTACATGTAGGTATAATGCATCCTGGTACATGTAGTTGTAATGCATCCTGGTACATGTAGGTATAATGCATCCTGGTACATGTAGGTATAATGCATCCTGTTACATGTAGTTGTAATGCATCCTGGTACATGTAGGTATAATGCATCCTGGTACATGTAGTTGTAATGCATCCTGGTACATGTAGGTATAATGCATCCTGGTACATGTAGTTGTAATGCATCCTGGTACATGTAGGTATAATGCATCCTGGTACATGTAGGTATAATGCATCCTGGTACATGTAGTTGTAATGCATCCTGGTACATGTAGGCATAATGCATCCTGTTACATGTAGTTGTAATGCATCCTGGTACTTGTAGTTATAATGCATCCTGGTACTTGTAGGTATAATGCATCCTGGTACTTGTAGGTATAATGCATCCTGGTACATGTAGGTATAATGCATCCTGGTACATGTAGTTGTAATGCATCCTGGTACATGTAGGCATAATGCATCCTGTTACATGTAGTTGTAATGCATCCTGGTACTTGTAGGTATAATGCATCCTGGTACTTGTAGGTATAATGCATCCTGGTACTTGTAGGCATAATGCATCCTGGTACATGTAGGCATAATGCATCCTGTTACATGTAGTTGTAATGCATCCTGGTACTTGTAGGTATAATGCATCCTGCTACTTGTAGGTATAATGCATCCTGGTACTTGTAGGTATAATGCATCCTGGTACATGTAGTTGTAATGCATCCTGGTACATGTAGGCGTAATGCATCATGGTACATGTAGTTGTAATGCATCCTGGTACATGTAGGTATAATGCATCCTGGTACATGTAGGTATAATGCATCCTGGTACATGTAGGCGTAATGCATCCTGTTACATGTAGTTGTAATGCATCCTGGTACTTGTAGGTATAATGCATCCTGGTACTTGTAGGTGTAATGCATCCTGGTACTTGTAGGTATAATGCATCCTGGTACATGTAGTTGTAATGCATCCTGGTACTTGTAGGTATAATGCATCCTGGTACTTGTAGGTGTAATGCATCCTGGTACTTGTAGGTATAATGCATCCTGGTACATGTAGTTGTAATGCATCCTGGTACATGTAGGCGTAATGCATCATGGTACATGTAGTTGTAATGCATCCTGGTACATGTAGTTGTAATGCATCCTGGTACATGTAGTTGTAATGCATCCTGGTACATGTAGTTGTAATGCATCCTGGTACATGTAGGTATAATGCATCCTGGTACATGTAGGTATAATGCATCCTGGTACATGTAGGCGTAATGCATCATGGTACATGTAGTTGTAATGCATCCTGGTACATGTAGGTTTAATGCATCCTGGTACATGTAGTTGTAATGCATCCTGGTACATGTAGTTGTAATGCATCCTGGTACTTGTAGGTATAATGCATCCTGGTACATGTAGGTATAATGCATCCTGGTACATGTAGGTATAATGCATCCTGGTACATGTAGGTATAATGCATCATGGTACATGTAGTTGTAATGCATCCTGGTACTTGTAGGCATAATGCATCCTGTTACATGTAGGCGTAATGCATCCTGGTACTTGTAGGTATAATGCATCCTGGTACTTGTAGGTATAATGCATCCTGGTACATGTAGTTGTAATGCATCCTGGTACATGTAGGCGTAATGCATCATGGTACATGTAGTTGTAATGCATCCTGGCACATGTAGTTGTAATGCATCCTGGTACATGTAGGCGTAATGCATCCTGGTACATGTAGGCGTAATGCATCCTGGTACATGTAGTCGTAATGCATCCTGGTACTTGTAGGTATAATGCATCCTGGTACATGTAGTTGTAATGCATCCTGGTACTTGTAGGTATAATGCATCCTGGTACTTGTAGGTATAATGCATCCTGGTACTTGTAGGTATAATGCATCCTGGTACTTGTAGGCGTAATGCATCCTGGTACTTGTAGGCGTAATGCATCCTGGTACTTGTAGGTATAATGCATCCTGGTACATGTAGGTATAATGCATCCTGGTACATGTAGTTGTAATGCATCCTGGTACATGTAGGCGTAATGCATCCTGGTACTTGTAGGTATAATGCATCCTGGTACTTGTAGGTATAATGCATCCTGGTACATGTAGTTGTAATGCATCCTGGTACATGTAGTTGTAATGCATCCTGGAACATGTAGGCGTAATGCATCCTGGTACTTGTAGGTATAATGCATCCTGGTACATGTAGTTGTAATGCATCCTGGAACATGTAGGCGTAATGCATCCTGGTACTTGTAGTTGTAATGCATCCTGGAACATGTAGGCGTAATGCATCCTGGTACATGTAGTTGTATTGCATCCTGGTACATGTAGGCGTAATGCATCCTGGAACATGTAGGCGTAATGCATCCTGGTACTTGTAGGTATAATGCATCCTGGTACATGTAGTCGTAAAGCATCCTGCAGATTGTTTAATGGACTAAATGAAACCTCTCAGGTGAGGAAGCGCACCTGGACCGGGGGTGAGCTTCCTGTCGGGGGAGCTGAAGGTGGTCGGAGAAGAAGAAGCTCCGGGGAGGATCTTCTTCATCTCCGCTAAAGAGGTCCTGACATCCAGGATGCAGAGAGCACAGGGCATGCCTGAGACAGGTGAGAGGGGGTGGGGTGGGAGACAGGTGAGACACAGGTGAGACAGGTGAGAGAGAGACAGGTGAGAGACAGGTGAGAGACAGGTAAGAGGGAGGGGAGACATGTAAGAGGGGGGGAGAGGGGGGAGACAGGTGAGACACAGGTGAGACAGGTGAGAGAGAGACAGGTGAGAGACAAGTGAGAGACAGGTGAGAGACAGGTGAGAGACAGGTGAGACAGGTGAGAGAGGGGGGAGGAGACAGGTGAGACAGGTAAGAGGGGGGAGGAGAGAGGGGGGAGACAGGTGACACACAGGTGAGACAGGTGAGAGAGAGACAGGTGAGAGAGAGACAGGTGAGAGAGAGACAGGTGAGAGAGAGACAGGTGAGAAAGGTGAGAGAGGGGGGGAGAGACAGGTGAGAGACAGGTGAGACAGGTAAGAGGGGGAGAGGGGGGGAGACAGGTGAGACACAGGTGAGACAGGTGAGAGAGAGACAGGTGAGAGACGGTGAGAGACAGGTAAGAGGGGGGGAGACAGGTAAGAGGGGGGGAGAGGGGGAGGACAGGTGAGAGAGAGACAGGTGAGAGACAGGTAAGAGGGGGGGGAGACAGGTAAGAGTGGGAGAGCGGGGGAGACAGGTGAGACACAGGTGAGACAGTGAGAGAGAGACAGGTGAGAGACAGGTGAGACAGGTGAGAGAGGGGGGGGAGAGACAGGTGAGAGACAGGTGAGACAGGTAAGAGGGGGGGAACAGGTGAGACACAGGTGAGACAGGTGAGAGAGAGACAGGTGAGAGACAGGTAAGAGGGGGGGAGACAGGTAAGAGGGGGGAGAGGGGGAAGACAGGTAGACACAGGTGAGACAGGTGAGAGAGGGGGGGGAGAGAGACAGGTGAGACACAGTGAGAGAGGGGGGGGGGAGACAGGTGAGACAGGTAAGTGGGGGGGAGACAGGTGAGACACAGGTGAGACAGGTGAGAAAGAGACAGGTGAGAGACAGGTGAGAGAGGGGGGGGAGAGACAGGTGAGAGAGGGGGGGAGAGGGGAGAGGGGGTAGACACAGGTGAGACAGGTGAGAGAGAGACAGGTAGAGGGGGGGAGAGGGGGAGAGACAGGTGAGAGAGGGGGGGGAGAGACAGGAGAGACAGGTGAGAGACAGGTGAGAGACAGGTGAGAGACAGGTGAGAGAGAGACAGGTGAGAGGGGGGGGAGAGACAGGTGAGAGAGGGGGGAGAGACAGGTGAGAGAGGGGGGGAGAGACAGGTGAGAGACAGGTGAGACAGGAATCTGAGAAAAAAGTCTACATTTTGGACAAATAACAAAATTCTAAACAAACGTCAATATTCTGGAAAATTCTGAAATCTTTGAAATGTAATAGCGGCCAGGTAAGAGTAGAAAGACAGGAGGAGAGACAGGTGAGACAGGAGGAGATACGGGTTAGACAGGAGGAGAGACAGGTGAGACAGGAGGAGAGACAGGTGAGATGGGGGGAGAGATGGGTTAGACAGGAGGAGAGACAGGTGAGACAGGAGGAGAGACAGGTGAGATGGGGGGAGAGATGGATTAGACAGGAGGAGAGACAGGTGAGACAGGAGGGGAGACGGGTTAGACAGAGGAGAGACAGGTGAGACAGAGAGGAGGAGAGACAGGTGAGATGGGGGGAGAGATGGATTAGACAGGAGGAGAGACAGGTGAGACAGGAGGGGAGACGGGTTAGACAGGAGGAGAGACAGGTGAGACAGGAGGAGAGACAGGTGAGACAGGAGGAGAGAGGGTTAAACAGGAGGAGAGACAGGTGAGACAGGAGGGGAGACGGGTTAGACAGGAGGAGAGACAGGTGAGACAGGAGGAGAGACAGGTGAGATGGGGGGAGGAGACAGGTGAGACAGGAGGAGAGACAGGTGAGACAGGAGGATAGACGGGTGAGACAGGTGAGACAGGAGGAGAGACAGGTGAGATGGGGGGAGGAGACAGGTGAGACAGGAGGAGAGACAGGTGAGATGGGGGGAGGAGACAGGTGAAGAGACAGGTGAGACAGGAGGAGAGACGGGTGAGACAGGTGAGACAGGTGAGAGGGGGGAGGAGACAGGTGAGAAGGGGGAGACAGGTTTATATTGTGAGACAGATATTTTTTTTTAATTTAAGTTCTATGTAGTACATTTATATTAAATATGAAGTACCGTGTGCTTCCTGCAGGCGGCGCTCTGGCTGAAGGATTCCACGACAGGCTGAGAGAGTTCCAGATGTTCGAGCGGACCTTCGAGGTAAATAAAAGTCTTCTAGTGGTAGAAATCTACAGTATGGCAGACATGAGTGACCTGTGACCTCTGACCTCTGACCTCTGACCTGCAGGAGTTCATCTCTCAGTCTGCGGTGAAGACAAAGTTCGAGCAGCACACAGTTCGGGCGTCACAGATCACCGAGACCATCAAATCTGTGATGGATGACATCAACATCGCCTCCGCTGACAGGAAGTCAGTGAACACACTTCCTCTCTTATATTTATTATTACACACTGATTATAGCTGCTAATACACACTCACGGAATGTCGGAGATGTGCATTAACAGATCTTTAAATGTATCTGCCAGACATACTTCCTGACCTCTGACCTCTGACCTCTGACCTCTGACCTCTGACCTCTGGCAGGATCTTGTGTCTGGAGGAGCGCGAGGAGCAGAGAGATCGTCTGGATTTCGTTCGAGGACAAATCAACCGTCTGAGCGACAGCGTGAGAGAGAAGATCAGAACTCTGACGGAGGAGGTCGCTGCCAAGGTGAGGGAGTACTCTGTTACCAGTAGAAGTACTCAGATCTGGTACTTGAGTAAAAGTAGAAGTACTCAGATCTGGTACTTTGGTAAAAGTAGAAGTACTCAGATCTGGTACTTGAGTAAAAGTAGAAGTACTCAGATCTGGTACTTGAGTAAAAGTAGAAGTACTCAGATCTTGTACTCGAGTAAAAGTAGAAGTACTCAGATCTTGTACTTGAGTAAAAGTAGAAGTACTCAGATCTTGTACTCGAGTAAAAGTAGAAGTACTCAGATCTCGTACTTGAGTAAAAGTAGAAGTACTCAGATCTTGTACTTGAGTAAAAGTAGAAGTACTCAGATCTGGTACTTTGGTAAAAGTAGAAGTACTCAGATCTGGTACTTTGGTAAAAGTAGAAGTACTCAGATCTGGTACTTGAGTAAAAGTAGAAGTACTCAGATCTGGTACTTGAGTAAAAGTAGAAGTACTCAGATCTGGTACTTGAGTAAAAGTAGAAGTACTCAGATCTTGTACTCGAGTAAAAGTAGAAGTACTCAGATCTTGTGGTGATTGGCTAATGGTTACACAACCCAAAACTCAGCTCATTTTCAGACAGGTTTTTATAGAAATGGATCAGGACAAAAAGAGAGAGAATCTTTGTTCCTGAAACTTTCAGAGTCTCTTTACACAGAGGGGACACATGTTGATGTAGAAGAGACATGTGTCCCCTCTGTGGAAAGAGAGAGTCTCTTTCCACAGAGGGGACACGTGTTGATGTAGAAGAGACATGTGTCCCCTCTGTGTAAGAGAGAGTCTCTTTCCACAGAGGGGACACGTGTTGATGTAGAAGAGACATGTGTCCCCTCTGTGTAAGAGAGTCTCTTTACGGAGAGGGGACACATGTTGATGTAGAAGAGACATGTGTCCCCTCTGTGTAGAGAGAGTCTCTTTACACAGAGGGGACACGTGTTGATGTAGAAGAGACATGTGTCCCCTCTGTGTAAAGAGAGAGTCTCTTTCCACAGAGGGGACACGTGTTGATGTAGAAGAGACATGTGTCCCTCTGTGTAGAGAGAGTCTCTTTACGGAGAGGGGACACATGTTGATGTAGAAGAGACATGAAGAAGTGGATTTTGCATAATAGGTGACCTTTAAGATTGTTCTGATGGATACTTGGTGTTTGTCAGGTGGAGTCGGCGCTGTCCAATCAGATCCGATCACTTCCTGTTCTGGTGGACGAGTTCAGAGCCGACTTCAGCCCAACACAGCAAACTCTGCAGCTCTACAAAACGGTGAGTGTTCAGCAGCCATCCCATAATACTCTACTGTCAGATGAAGAGGACGCATCTCAGCAGCTCCATTTACAACATCTAGGACAAATACTAAGACACAAGGAGACTGTGGTGGAACCTCCACACTTTATCACCTTGTGCTAAGAAAATAACACAAGCTTAAACCAAAGTTGTGTTATTTAATAAGGAGTTCTAGCATTTGACAGAATCGTATTTCCTGCTGAAAGGCCAGAGTCCTGCAGGAGTAGATACGAGGACCAGGATCTGACCAAGTTACACAGACTTTATACAGAGGAGCAGGAAACAAAAGGGACACGAGACAGGTAACATCCGTATGATAATGTGCATGTCTGTGGAGTGCACGAGAGCAGAAGGGGGCCAGTCTTTTGTATTGAAGGTGTGATAAAGCCTGGGACTGACAGCCGTACTGATACGTTTAATCCAGGGGTGTCCAAACGGCTCAGGGGCCAAATGTGGCCCGCGGACCATTTAGAATCGGCCCTCAGCAAATTAAAAAAGTATAATGGAATATGGCCCACAATTGAAACGTGTGCTTGTCTTATATTGTACTTCTTAAATGTAAATGTAAACATATATCACACAGTAGTGTTCATGTGTTAATACGACCACTTTTCAAATACATTCAGTCGATTCAAGTTGGAAACATGTTCTAACAAATCTTAGCTGATAAGAAGAAAACCCAATGATCATTTACACAACAAGCTTGAAATAAACCCTCCCTATTTCTCCTTATTGTAATCACTCTGAGGATCTGCTGTAAGGGATGAGCTGCTGACACTCACGAGCATCATTCACCTACATGTGATTGATTTTGCTAACTGATAACTGAACTTACGAGGCGGTACACCTCTAGAGAGCGGCCCGGCCCTTTGTATATTTTCTGTATGTGGTGAAAAAGGTTTGATTTAATCTGTGAATTAAATGAGATTTAAGATAAATTCCTACGATAGAGACAAACATACTGTCCTTTACACTGGGGGTACTGGGGACACATGTCCTCACCACGGGTTCTCTCTGTCCGTCCGTAAACAGAGGCGGTCGGTGAAATTAGCTCAAAAGTTTCATTTACAAAGACCAAAAAAAAAGATATACTGTTTGAACAGAATATTGAAATAGAATAAATTAAATAAACAACATCAGAGGATCAATCAGGAATCAGAGGAATCAGAGGAATCAGAGGAATCAGAGGAATCAGAGGAATCAGAGGAATCAGAGGAATCAGAGGAATCAGAGGAATCAGAGGAATCAGAGGAATCCAATTTAGGTTTTTCTTTCTATGAAATATTCAGTACACAAATCCAAGAGCTGTTGCCTTCACACAGCTCCAAATATACATTAACACACACACACACACACACACACACACACACACACACACACACACACACACACACACACTCACTCACACACACACACACACACACTCACACACACACACACACTCACACACACACACACACACACACTCACACACACACACACACACACACATACTCACACACACACACACACTCACACACACCACACACACCACACACACACACACACACACACACACACACACAACTCACACACACACACACACACACACACACACACACTCACACACACACACACACACTCACACACACACTCACACACACACATACACACACACACACTCACACACACACACACACACACACTCACACACACACACACACACACACTCACTCACACACACACACACCACACACACACTCACACACACACACACTCACACACACACACACACACACACACACAATAAACACTCACACACACACACACACACACACGCACAGACTTAATCTAATTGATGTGACGACACATTAAGCTCATTAACTTCCAATCCAATCACACACACACACACACACACACACACACACACACACACACACACACACACACACACACACACACACACACACACACACACACACCCACTGTGGGGTCATTATCAGGTTAACATGGCCAGTGTCTCTCTGCAGAAACAAATAGGATTTCTAGTTTTAGAGCATAAATAATAATAACAATAAAATACAATTAAAAAAAAACAAAAACAATAATAATAAAAGTTTAAAACAATAATTGTAATAGTAAAATGTTATAATATATAAACAGCCAGTGGTGTGTGTGTTGTTGTGTGCAGGGTGTGTGTTGTTGTGTGTTAATGTGTGCATGTTGTTTGTGTTCGATCTCTCAGGCAAAAACACTTTCTTTCAAGATAAGATCCATTCTTCCTTTTCCAATCCCCAAAAACTATTTTCTATCTTCTCCACCCTCCTGGACCCTGATATTCTACCGTTTCTCACCCATTTCATCAACACTTCTCTAACTTCTGGTCACTTTCCAAACAGTCTCAAGGAGGCAAGAGTAAACCCTCTCCTAAAGAAACCCACTCTCAACCCGTCTGATGTTATAAACTACAGGCCTGTCTCTCTCCTCCCGTTCCTGTCTAAAACACTTGAACGCGCTGTCTTTAAACAACTCTCCTGTTATCTCCATCAGAACAACCTTCTGGATCCGCACCAGTCTGGTTTCAAGGCAGGTCACTCAACAGAAACTGCCCTCCTCGCTGTCTCTGAGGAACTGCACACGGCTAAAGCAGCCTCCCTCTCCTCTGTCATCATCCTTTTGGACCTGTCTGCTGCATTCGACACGGTGAACCATCAGATCCTCCTTCGCACTCTCCAAGAACTTGGAGTTTCAGGCTCTGCACTTTCCCTCCTCACCTCATACCTCAAAGACCGCACCTACAGGGTAACTTGGAGAGGGTCCGAGTCCGACCCTTGTCAATTAACTACAGGGGTCCCTCAGGGCTCTGTTCTTGGTCCCCTCCTCTTCTCCTTGTACACAAACTCGCTCGGATCTGTCATTAGCCCGCATGGTTTTTCATACCACTGCTACGCTGACGACACCCAATTAATTCTGTCCTTTCCCCGCTCAGAGACCCAGGTCGTCGCACGCATCTCTGCTTGTCTAGCTGACATCTCTCAGTGGATGTCTGCTCACCACCTCAAGCTCAACCTTGACACTGAACTGCTTTTCCTTCCGGGAAAAGATTGTCCCACTCTTGACCTAACAATCAACATCGGCACCTCTGTTGTTTCCCCGACTCAGACTGCAAGGAATCTGGGTGTGACCCTAGATAACAACCTGTCCTTCACTGCAAACATCGCTGCTACAACCCGCTGCTGCAGATACACTCTTACAACATCAGGAGGATACGTCCCCTCCTGACCCAGAAAGCGACGCAGGTTCTGGTCCAGGCTCTCGTCATCTCACGCCTAGACTACTGCAACTCCCTCCTGGCTGGTCTACCTGCATGTGCCATCCGACCTCTGCAGCTCATCCAGAATGCAGCGGCTCGTCTGGTCTTCAACCTTCCAAATGTTCCACCCGCTCCTCCGCTCCTTCACTGGCTTCCAGTAACTGCTAGAATCCACTTCAAGACACTGGTACTTGCGTACCATGCTGTGAATGGATCTGGCCCTTCCTACATCCAGGACATGGTTAAACTGTACACCCCAGCACGTGCACTCCGCTCTGCATCAGCCAAACGGCTCGCTGCACCGCACTGCGAGGGGGACCCAAGTTCCCATCAGCAAAACACGGGTTTGCTATCCTGGCTCCAAAATGGTGGAATGAGCTCCCCATTGAATCAGGACAGCAGAAAGCTTACACATCTTCCGGCGCAGACTGAAAACTCATCTCTTTCGACTCCACTTCGAGCGATAGAATTACTAAAAAATTACTGCTAACAAGCACTTATATACTAATAAAGGACTGGCTTATCTAAAGCCAGTTGAGTAGCACTTGAAATGTTTTGGCTCTATGAAACCTGAGGCCTGTACTACGAAGCCGGTTCAACATAACCTGGATATGTTTGAGTTAGCCGGTTGGCCTAATCCAAAACATACGCGCTCTCGCTAAGCGGTCCTACGACGCTGGTTATCAAGTGGATCGCTCAAGCCAGCCGTGTCCTATCTAGTTAGGAGCGCGTTCACATGAGAGGGGTGGTATTTGGAGCATTCGACCAATCACAAACATGGAGAAGCGCACTGACAGCGCAGCGTCATACTTCCTGAATGAAAAGTAAACTATAATATTAGAAATATGAAGAAGTTAAACTTTAAACATCCATGACTTAAAACTTGATCCAGGATCAAAGCCACATAGCTGCACCTGCAGGTGAATACAGCTGGTAACAGAACAAGTGTTTGAATGCGTCCATTAACAGGTTTATGATATCACTGCCCCGTCTAAGACACGATCTGACTTTCATTACATTTGACTCGAGTGTTTCGTCAACTTAACGTGTTGCTCTAAATAATCCTTCTGCATACAGTATGTGACACTGTGAGTGTTGCACGGCCAGATCCGGCTCAGCTGACTCAGATAAGGAGATATATGATACATTATGATGTGATGTGATGTGATATGAATGATAATGGGACACATCCACGTCTGCACTCACAGTGCCGCGGACTGTACGTAATGTTACTTTGATCCGGTTACTTGTGTTGTGGCAGATATTTGAGTAAGCTTTCTTAACGCTAATGTTATAATAGTCAGATTGCTCTGAAGATGGGAGGTGATATTCTAAATGCAGCAGCAAGGCTTTTAACTGGCACACGGAAATATGACCACATTTCCCCCATTTTGGCTTCGCTCCACTGGCTGCCAATACATTTTAGGATTCATTTCAAAATCCTTTTGTTTACTTTTAAATCCCTAAATGGCATGACCCCACCATATCTTTCTGAGCTGCTACACCCTTACATGCCCAACCGCCCTCTCAGGTCAGCTGATCAAACTGCTCCTGAATGTGCCCAGAACCAAGTCAAAGTCAGAGGGGGCCGTTGCTTCTCTGTAGCAGCTCCCACACTGTGGAACGATCTGCCCCTGCACATCAGACAGGCTCCCACACTGTGGAACGATCTGCCCTGCTCATCAACAGGCCTCCACACTGTGGAACGATCTGCCCCTGCACATCAGACAGGCTCCCACACTGTGGAACGATCTGCCCCTGCTCATCAGACAGGCTCCCACACTGTGGAACGATCTGCCCCTGCACATCAGACAGGCCCCACACTGTGGAACGATCTGCCCTGCACATCAGACAGGCCTCCACACTGTGGAACGATCTGCCCCTGCACATCAGACAGGCTCCCACACTGTGGAACGATCTGCCCCTGCACATCAGACAGGCCTCCACACTGTGGAACGATCTGCCCCTGCTCATCAGACAGGCTCCCAACTGTGGAACGATCTGCCCCTGCACATCAGACAGGCCTCCACACTGTGGAACGATCTGCCCCTGCACATCAGACAGGCTCCCACACTGTGGAACGATCTGCCCCTGCACATCAGACAGGCTCCACACTGTGGAACGATCTGCCCCTGCACATCAGACAGGCTCCCACACTGTGGAACGATCTGCCTCTGCACATCAGACAGGCTCCCACACTGTGGAACGATCTGCCCCTGCACATCAGACAGGCCTCCACACTGTGGAACGATCTGCCCCTGCACATCAGACAGGCCTCCACACTGTGGAACGATCTGCCCCTGCACATCAGACAGGCCTCCACACTGTGGAACGATCTGCCCCTGCTCATCAGACAGGCTCCCACACTGTGGAACGATCTGCCCCTGCTCATCAGACAGGCTCCCACACTGTGGAACGATCTGCCCCTGCACATCAGACAGGCTCCCACACTGTGGAACGATCTGCCCCTGCTCATCAGACAGGCTGCACACTGTGGAACGATCTGCCCCTGCTCATCAGACAGGCCCCACACTGTGGAACGATCTGCCCCTGCTCATCAGACAGGCTCCACACTGTGGAACGATCTGCCCCTGCATCAGACAGGCTCCCACACTGTGGAACGATCTGCCCCTGCTCATCAGACAGGCTCCCACACTGTGTGGAACGATCTGCCCCTGCTCATCAGACAGGCCTCCACACTGTGGAACGATCTGCCCCTGCACATCAGACAGGCTCCCACACTGTGGAACGATCTGCCCCTGCTCATCAGACAGGCCTCCACACTGTGGAACGATCTGCCCCTGCACATCAGACAGGCCTCCACACTGTGGAACGATCTGCCCCTGCTCATCAGCAGGCTCCACACTGTGGAACGATCTGCCCCTGCTCATCAGACAGGCTCCACACAGTGGAACGATCTGCCCCTGCTCATCAACAGGCCTCACACTGTGGAACGATCTGCCCCTGCTCATCAGACAGGTCCCACACTGTGGAACGATCTGCCCTGCTCATCAAGCAGGCCTCCACACTGTGGAACGATCTGCCCCTGCTCATCAGCAGGCTCCCACACTGTGGAACGATCTGCCCCTGCTCATCAGACAGGCTCCCACACTGTGGAACGATCTGCCCCTGCTCATCAGACAGGCTCCCACACTGTGGAACGATCTGCCCCTGCTCATCAGACAGGCTCCCCACACTGTGGAACGATCTGCCCCTGCTCATCAGACAGGTCCCCACACTGTGGAACGATCTGCCCCTGACTCATCAGACAGGCTCCCACACTGTGGAACGATCTGCCCCTGCTCATCAGACAGGCTCCCACACTGTGGAACGATCTGTCCCTGCTCATCAGACAGGCTCCCACACTGTGGAACGATCTGCCCCTGCTCATCAGACAGGCTCCCACACTGTGGAACGATCTGCCCTGCTCATCAGACAGGCTCCCACACTGTGGAACGATCTGCCCTGCTCATCAGACAGGCTCCCACACTGTGGAACGATCTGTCCCTGCTCATCAGACAGGCTCCCACACTGTGGAACGATCTGTCCCTGCTCATCAGACAGGCTCCCACACTGTGGAACGATCTGCCCCTGCACATCAGACAGGCTCCCACACTGTGGAACGATCTGCCCCTGCTCATCAGACAGGCCTCCACACTGTGGAACGATCTGCCCTGCTCATCAGACAGGCTCCACACTGTGGAACGATCTGCCTCTGCTCATCAGACAGGTCTCCACACTGTGGAACGATCTGCCCCTGCTCATCAGACAGGCCTCCACACTGTGGAACGATCTGCCCCTGCTCATCAGACAGGCTCCCACACTGTGGAACGATCTGCCCCTGCTCATCAGACAGGCTCCCACACTGTGGAACGATCTGCCCCTGCTCATCAGACAGGCCTCCACACTGTGGAACGATCTGCCCCTGCTCATCAGACAGGTCTCCACACTGTGGAACGATCTGCCCTGCTCATCAGACAGGTCTCCACACTGTGGAACGATCTGTCCCTGCTCATCAGACAGGTCTCCACACTGTGGAACGATCTGCCCCTGCTCATCAGACAGGCCTCCACACTGTGGAACGATCTGCCCCTGCTCATCAGACAGGTCTCCACACTGTGGAACGATCTGCCCCTGCTCATCAGACAGGTCTCCACACTGTGGAACGATCTGCCCCTGCTCATCAGACAGGTCTCCACACTGCCTGCTTTTAAATCGCTTCTTAAAACCCACCTCTTCTCCTTAGCGTATTAACATATTTTAGAGCGTTGCTTTTATTGCTTTTAAATTGTCTATTTTTTACCTTGTACTTGTGTTATGGTGTGAGCTGAGTTGTGTTATTTTTTGTATGTTTTTTTATTTTTATTTGCCTGTACAGCACTTTGTTCTGGAGGTTTAAAGTGCTCTATAAATAAAGCTGTATTGTATTGTATATTCTATACATTTTCACGTTCACACAGTCGGTGATTTTTGCCGGCGTCTTTCCTGCAACGGCAGTTTTCTGTATTTCCTCTATCCTGTAATATGACTTGATCGCTTTAAACTCCGCACACTGAGCTCTGATTGGTCAGCAGGCGGTGCTTTCACTGAGTTGATCTCTTAGCCTGCAACCTAACCAGAGGCCTGTACTACGAAGCAGGAGTTTCTCTTAGCGAGCTAACTTCAGGGAAAACTCTGGGTTTCCGGTCCTACGACGCTGGTTCTCTTCTTAGCGGGCTAGATCTCATTGGTAACTTATGCTGAGCGGCTAACCTGAGGCCTGTACTACAAATCTAGTTCAACATATCCTTGATATGTTTTGAGTTAGCCGGTTGGCCTAATCCAAAACAAACGCGCTCTCGCTAAGCGGTCCTACGACGCGGGTTATCAACTCGATCGCTCAAGCCAGCCGTACCCTATCTAGTTAGGTGCACGTTCACATAAAAGGGCGGTATTTGGAGCGATCGACCAATCACAAACACAGACAGCACAGCGTCATACTTCCTGAATGAAAAGTCAACTATAATATTAGACAAATATGAAGAAGTTAAACTTTAAACATCCATGACTTAAACACTTGATCCAGGATCAAAGCCACACAGCTGCAGCTGCAGGTGAATACAGCTGGTAACAGAACAAGTGTTTGAATGCGTCCATTAACAGGTTTATGATATCACTGCCCCGTCTAAGACACGATCTGACTTTCATTACATTTGACTCGAGTGTTTCCTCAACTTAATGTGTTGCTTAAAATAATCCTTCTGCATACAGTATGTGACACTGTGAGTGTTGCACGGCCAGATCCGGCTCAGCTGACTCAGATAAGGAGATATATGATACATTATGATGTGATGTGATGTGATATGAATGATAATGGGACACATCCACGTCTGCACTCACAGTGGACTGTACGTCATGTTACTTTGATCCGGTTACTTGTGTTGTGGCAGATATTTGAGTAAGCTTTCTTAACGCTAATGTTATAATAGTCAGATTGCTCTGAAGATGGGAGGTGATATTCTATTCATGTTCCGTTCACACAGTCGGTGATTTTGGCCGGCCGTCTTTCCTGCAACGGCAGTTTAAACTGTATTCCTTTCTCCTGTAATATGACTTGATCGCTTTAAACTCTGCACACTGTTGTTATCAGCTGTTCCACCATGGTTGTACCTCAACCTGTAATAGATGTATCCTAATTGAAACGGTTACATTCAATGAAAAATTAAATCAACGTGCAGGCTTACGTGAACACTGTTCTACATGAACAATATGGCCAGTTTATACATTAAATAAATCAACAGTAGGTGGCGATATATGCTCCAAGTGGAAGCGATTCGCCATTAAAGCAAAGAAGAAGAAGAAGAAGAAGAAGAAGAAGAAGAAGAAGAAGAAGAAGAAGAAGAAGAAGAAGAAGAAGAAGAAGAAGAAGAAGAAGAAACTCCGCACAGTTGATCTCTTATCCTGGAACCTATCCTGCTCCGGAGCAGGCTAGCCGTTCAGCATAAGTTATCTAGCCCGCTAAAAAGAGAACCAGCGTCGTAGGACCGGAAACCCAGAGTTTTCCCTGAAGTTAGCTCGCTAAGCGAAAATCCGGCTTCGTAGTTCAGGCCCCTGCTCCGGAGCAGGGGCCTGTACTACGAAGCCGGTTTTCTGGTTCTCTTTTTAGCGGGCTAGATCTCCATGGTAACTTATGCTGAGCGGCTAACCTGGTCCAGAGCAGGTTAGGTTGCAGGCTAAGAGATCAACTCAGTGAAAGCACCGCCTGCTGACCAATCAGAGCTCAGTGTGCAGAGTTTAAAGCGATCAAGTCATATTACAGGAGAAAGGAAATACAGAAAAACTGCCGTTGCAGGAAAGACGGCCGGCATAAATCACCGACTGTGTGAACGTGAACATGAATAGAATATCACCTCCCATCTTCAGAGCAATCTGACTATTATAACATTAGCGTTAAGAAAGCTTACTTAAATATCTGCCACAACACAAGTAACCGGATCAAAGTAACATGACGTACAGTCCACTGTGAGTGCAGACGTGGATGTGTCCCATTATCATTCATATCACATCACATCACATCATAATGTATCATATATCTCCTTATCTGAGTCAGCTGAGCCGGATCTGGCCGTGCAACACTCACAGTGTCACATACTGTCTGCAGAAGGATTATTTGAAGCAACACATTAAGTTGAGGAAACACTCGAGTCAAATGTAATGAAAGTCAGATCGTGTCTTAGACGGGGCAGTGATATCATAAACCTGTTAATGGACGCATTCAAACACTTGTTCTGTTACCAGCTGTATTCACCTCGCAGGTGCAGCTATGTGGCTTTGATCCTGGATCAAGTGTTTAAGTCATGGATGTTTAAAGTTTAACTTCTTCATATGTCTAATATTAAAGTTCACTTTTCATTCAGGAAGTATGACGCTGGTCGAATGCTCCAAATACCACCCCTTTTATGTGAACGCGCTCCTAACTAGATAGGGCACGGCTGGCTTGAGCGATCCACTTGATAACCCGCATCGTAGGACCGTTTAGCGAGAGCGCGTATGTTTTGGATTAGGCCAACCGGCTAACTCAAACATATCCAGGTTATGTTGAACCGGCTTCCTAGTACAGGCCTCAGGTTAGCCGCTCAGCATCAGTTACCATGGAGATCTAGCCCGCTAAAAGAGAACCAGCGTCGTAGGACCGGAAACCCGAGTTTTCCCTGAAGTTAGCCCGCTAAGCGAAAATCCGGCTTCGTAGTTCAGGCCTCTGATGTTCTTATATGATTCTGTTTTCTTCAAGTTTGTATCTTCTTGGTCGAATGCACTTATTGTTAGTCGCTTTGGATAAAAGCGTCAGCTAAATGCAATGTAATGTAATGTGTTGTTGTGTTATAATGTGTGTTGTTGTCTGTTAATGTGTGCACAGTGTGTGTGTGTGTGTGTGTTAATGTGTGTTGTTGTGTGTTGTTGTGTGCATGGTGTGTGTGTTTGTGTGCGTGGTGTGTGTGTGTTGTTGTGTGCGTGGTGTGTGTGTTGTTGTGAGCGTGGTGTGTGTGTTGTTGTGAGCGTGGTGTGTGTGTTAATGTGTGCGTGGTGTGTGTGTGTGTTGTTGTGTGCGTGGTGTGTGTGTTGTTGTGAGCGTGGTGTGTGTGTTGTTGTGAGCGTGGTGTGTGTGTTAATGTGTGCACGGTGTGTGTGTTCAGAAGCTGCTGCAGCACGTGGAGCAGAGGATGGAGGCGTGTCTCTCTCAGCGCTGCATCAGCATCCTGCAGGACATCAGAGAGGCTCAGAGTCACATGACCGGTACGCTCAGTCACATGACCTCAGAGTCACATGACCTCAGAGTCACATGACCGGTATGCTCAGTCACATGACCTCAGAGTCACATGACCGGTACGCTCAGTCACATGACCTCAGAGTCACATGACCTCAGAGTCACATGACCGGTATGCTCAGTCACATGACCTCAGAGTCACATGACCGGTACGCTGTGGTCACAAGATGTTTCCACAGGAAGTTTAATTAAAAAAGAATAATTTATTTTCATTTATTCTCATTTAATCTAACATGTGATGATGTGTTTGCAGACGGTGTACGTCCTCTGCTGTCGGCCCCCGATCAGCTGTCCGCCCCCCCTCTCCCCCCTTCGAGCTGACCTTTAACTTGGGCCTCGCCGCCCTCTGCACTGACTTCCAGGAGAACCTGGACTTCCGGTTCTCTCTGGGCTGGACGGCGCTCGTCACCCGGTTCATCGGAGCGGCCGGCGCCAAGCGAGCGCTGAGCGAGGTGCAAACACCCCACATGTTTATTAATATTATTAATATTCATAATAATCATTATTATTCCTGCTTTTATTGTTAGAAAGCTCTCTCTGGTCCCCGGCTTGAGCCTCAATCTCAGGATCCATGTATCTGTGATCCTCTCCAGAATGGAAGGAGTCATCACATACAGAGCATCAACTAGTTCCTGAACAGTGTCCTTCACATGCTGATATCCAAGAGGGAGTTACACAGTCACAAGATGGGAATAGAAAGCAGTATTCAATGTTTACTTCAGATTAGCTCCACGTCAGAAATGATCATGCTTGTCATCTGTCTATCTCCATAGAGGCTGAATCATCATGTTCATCACATAGCTATCATATGCCTCAAACAGTCCTGATGCTCTTCTAGCTAATCAGACATCCTGTCATGTTCACAGCTACAGCTGGGATACCTTTGTTAGCATGTGCTACTGTTCACAAAGGAGGACATTCAGTATGTTCACAACAGTTATTATTTATTCATCTTTCATTTCTGTTGTTCTCCATCATTTGTGTCAAAGTCTTTTTTTGAGATTCCTTTTATCAATTCCTATACATTTTGCAAATAGTTTGTTTTCTATTTTTTTTTTGTAAATACTTTAGTCCTTCATTTCATTTATTTTTATAGAACTTGCATGAAGGTTTAGACTTCTTTTTTTAAATCTCTGGACCGAAGCGTTGTTAGGACAGGTGACAAAAATATGACGAACAGTCTGCAGGGTTACTTGAAATATCCATGAATTAAGATCCAAATATTGAAACCCATTCATTTATATCCATTATCATTCATTTCTGATGTTCTCCATCATTTGTGTCAATGTATTTCTTTTTATTTCCTTTTATTAATTTCTTAAAAAGTAGCACATTTTTTAGATTTAAATTAATTAAAGTCTTGAATTTCATTGATTTTTTTATAGAACTTGCATAAAGGTTTAGATTTATTTTTGTAAATCTCTGGACCAGGTGAGTGAAATATGACGAACAGTCTGCAGGATTTCTAGAAATACCCATTCATTGATTCCCATTCATTGATTCCCATTCATTGATACCCATTCATTGATACCCATTCATTGATTCCCATTCATTGATTCCCATTCATTGATACCCATTCATTGATTCCCATTCATTGATTCCCATTCATTGATTCCCATTATTGATACCCATTCATTGATACCCATTCATTGATACCCATTCATTGATACCCATTCATTGATACCCATTTATTGATTCCCATTCATTGATACCCATTCATTGATACCCATTCATTGATACCCATTCATTGATTCCCATTCATTGATACCCATTCATTGATTCCCATTCATTGATACCCATTCATTGATACCCATTCATTGATACCCATTCATTGATTCCCATTCATTGATACCCATTCATTGATACCCATTCATTGATTCCCATTCATTGATACCCATTCATTGATTCCCATTCATTGATACCCATTCATTGATACCCATTCATTGATTCCCATTCATTGATACCCATTCATTGATTCCCATTATTGATACCCATTCATTGATTCCCATTCATTGATTCCCATTCATTGATTCCCATTCATTGATACCCATTCATTGATACCCATTCATTGATACCCATTCATTGATACCCATTCATTGATTCCCATTCATTGATACCCATTCATTGATACCCATTCATTGATACCCATTCATTGATACCCATTCATTGATTACCCATTCATTGATTCCCATTCATTGATACCCATTCATTGATTTCTGGATCTGATGCAGGACGTCTCTACTCTAAAGGATGCGATGAGGGTTTCCATGGCGACGGGGCTGCTGTCCGTCACGTCGCGGGCGTCCATGACGGTGCTGGTGATCGGCGGCGTGGTGCGCATCTCATTATTACTGATTATTATTCATTATTATTAACACGTCCAGGCATTCAAATGTCTGCAGGGAAACAAAAACTCATTTTAAGTCATTTGATTATTTAATCATTTCTTATATTTGTTCTGATATTTTTCATGGTGTTTATTTCTTTATTTTCACGTGCCCAACAAACAGTTAATATAGAATAAAATGTGCAGAATAATCCATAGTGACAATCATTCTCAGATGCTAACTACTTCTACTTTTAATCAAGTACCAGATCTGATTACTTCTAGTTTTACTCAAGTACCAGGTGTGAGTACTTCTACCCAGGTCCCAGTACTAAAGTACCAGATCTGATTACTTCTAGTTTTACTAAAGTACAAGACCTGAGTACTTGTACTCTAACTTTAGCACCAGATGTGAGTACTTGTACTCTAACTAAGCACCATATGTCAGTACTTGTACTCTAACTAAGCACCAGATGTGAGTACTTGTACTCTAACTAAGCACCATATGTCAATACTTGTACTCTAACTAAGCACCATATGTCAGTACTTGTACTCTAACTAAGCACCAGATGTGAGTACTTGTACTCTAACCAAGCACCAGATGTGAGTACTTGTACTCTAACTAAGCACCAGATGTGAGTACTTGTACTCTAACTAAGCACCAGATGTGAGTACTTGTACCTGTCTCTGCCAGGTGTGGCGCTCTGTGGGCTGGCGCCTGCTCTCCGTCTCCCTCTCTCTGTACGGCCTGCTCTTCCTCTATGAGAGGTTCTGGTGGACGGACGCCAGCAGGGAGCGAGCTCTGAAGGCTCAGTTTGTGGAGTTCAGCGGGCGGCGCCTGAGGGCCGTGGCCCCCGCCTGCAGCGCCGCCTGCAGCCAGCAGGTGTTCAAGTGAGGCCCCACACCTCCACACAAATACAATAGCACTACAAAAGTAACAACTATACATGTGGAAAATATACATGTGGAAACACAAATGTACAGTAACAAAATATAAGCAGGATATTATATTAATATTAATTGTGCAAGGAATGGATTATTAAATATTACATTGAATATAAATGTAAAATGTACAGTGTGATTTAAGTCCAGTTTCCAAGAGAAGCAGAGAGTTCCCTTCCAGAGGAGATGTGTTATAGAGAGTTAGATCAAGTCTATAAGCCAGCTCACAGAGTCCTGATGTGAACCTGGAGGTGATGAGACCCCAGAGTGTTCTGATAGAGATGTAGAGTAGGGTCTCCAGCTCATAGAAACTGCTGGATGCTAACCTGCAGATTCGGGACATTCACACTATTAGCATAAGATAGGTTAATTAGCATTATAGAATATACAGACGAAAGTTTAAAAAATGGCTGATTTGGACAGTTGTGGATGTTGTTAAAGATGCTGAATCAATTCCTGACATTGTTGGTGTGTTGCAGGATTGTTTTTATGTAAGCTATATTGAATTGCTTACTGAAGTCTGATGACCCGTGTTTCAGGGAGCTGTCGGGCAGCTTCAGCCGGCTGACGCAGCGCGTGGATCTGAGCGAGGCCGAGCTGGAGGGGAACATCCGGACGCTGAGCTTTAGGACCCAGAGGCTGGAGAACATCCAGAGGAAGTCCAAGGCCTTCAGGTCAGAGGGGAACGCTAACTCATGTAGCACCTCCGAGCTAATCTGCAGGAACCACACCTAACCGCATGAGTCAGCCTTATGAGTCCTAAACCCTGACATGAGTCAGCATTATGAGACCTGAACCCTGACATGAGTCAGCATTATGAGACCTGAACCCTGACATGAGTCAGCAGAATGAGACCTGAACCCTGACATGAGTCAGCATATGAGTCCTAAACCCTGACATGAGTCAGCATTATGAGACCTGAACCCTGACATGAGTCAGCAGTATGAGTCCTAAACCCTGACATGAGTCAGCATATGAGACCTGAACCCTGACATGAGTCAGCAGTATGAGACCTGAACCCTGACATGAGTCAGCATTATGAGACCTGAACCCTGACATGAGTCAGCAGTATGAGACCTGAACCCTGACATGAGTCAGCAGTATAAGAGCTAACACGCTGACATGAGTCAGCATTTAATCACTTCCTGGTCTGGAGGTCAATGGTTCTCTGTGTTTTTGGTTGTATCCTGAATTAAGGTCTGTGGTTAACACAAACTGAAAAGATTTCAACGTTTTGTTCTACAACATAAAATAAGGGAGTAAATACCCCACTGGTGGATTTAGGTTGCTAACAAGTGTCTAAATGAGACGACTAAACGTCATCATGCCCAACATTATCTGACGTTAGCTAACTAAGCTAATGCCGTCAGTAAATCAACAAACTAGTAATTCATGTTATTTTCTGCCTAACGTTACCTAACTTTTATTATACAGGTGCATCTCAATAAATTAGAATACCGTGGAAAAGTTCATTTATTTCATTAATTCAATTCAAAAAGTGAAACTCATATGTTATATGGAGCCTTTATTTGTTTGAATCTTGATGATTACAGCTTACAGCTAATGAAAGCCCAAAAATCAGTATCTCAAAAATTAGAATATTACTTAACCCTTAAGGACCCACCGTGACACGAGTGTCACATGAACTTTAAATGTTCTGGAAAGTTCCTTTTACAGCTTGAGCCTTTATTTTATCTTGTGAAGTCCCTAAGTGACACACACCGAACAGTCTGGGGGGTCATGGTCCAGGTCATGTGACTTAGTGTTCCCATGACAACATGTCCAAGATGTCCATGTGCCAGACTAACACACGTCACAGAACGAGCTACATTTCAAAAGCTTGTCTTTTGTTGCTAAAGGTCAAATTCAAGCCATTTAAGAATGAAAATGCTTCCAGAACATGTCCTTTATTCCATTGAACCTGTTGTGGAAACATTTATTGATCAAATTGATATGAAACAAATGAGACAAACATCGCTGTGACGGTGGTGTCACATCGGGACTTTAACCCTAAACTTTCACAGTAAACCCGTGACATATATGCACAATTAGAAATATGATTATGATCTGCTCAGTTCATTTAGCTGATTCCATTATATTGAGTTAATATGTTCTTATTCTTCAATTCAAAGAATGTTCAAACTAATTTAAACCAAAAAATCATCCTCGTTAGTGAAGTTATAAATAAGAGTTATTTTACCATTACAGCCCAATGGGACATATACGTCACATTTCAGATATTTGACACTAGTGGGGGGGGGGGGTTCTTGTCAGAAATGTGTTCTAGGTGGTCTATTTAGTCTAAATTATGTTCCCCTTAATTTCCCCAAAAGTAGAAATGGGTCCGGGTTCTTATGGGTTAAGACCAATAAAAAAAGGATTTTTAATACAGAAATGTCGCCTTCTGAAAAGTATGTTCATGTGTATGCACTCAATACTTGGTTGGGCCTCCTTTTGCATGAATGACTGCATCAATGCGGCGTGGCATGGAGGCGATCAGCCTGTGGCTCGGCTGAGGTGTGATGGAAGCCCAGGGTGCTTTGATAGCGGCCTTCAGCTCGTCTGCATTGTTGGCTCTCGTGTCTCTCATCTTCCTCTTGACAATACCCCATAGATTCTCTATAGGGTTCAGGTCAGGCCAGTTTGCTGGCCAATCAAGCTCAGTAATTCCATGGTCACTTAGGTCTTAGTACTGTTGGCAGTGTGGGCAGGTGCCAAGTCCTGCTGGAAAATGAAATCAGCATCTCCATAAAGCTCGTCAGAAGAAGGAAGCATGAAGTGCTCTGAAATGTCCTGGTAGACGGCTGCGTTGACGTTGGACTTGAGAAAACCCAGTGGACCAACACCAGCAGATGACATGGCTCCCCAAATCATCACTGACTGTGGAAACTTCACAGTGGACTTCAAGCAACTTGGATTGTGTGCCTCTCCACTCTTCCTCCAGACTCTGGGACCTTGATTTCCAAATGAAATGCAAAATGTGCTTTCATCTGAAAAGAGGACTTTGGACCACTGAGCAATAGACCATTTCTTTTGTCCTTAGCCCAGGTAAGAGGCTTCTGACGTTGTCTCTGGTTCAGGAGTGGCTTGACACGAGGAAGGCTCAGTTGTAGCCCATGTCCTGGATACGCCTGTGCGTGGTGGCTCCTGATGCACTGACTCCAGCCTCAGTCCACTCCTTGTGAAGCTCCCCCAAATGTTTGAATGGCCTTTGCTTGACAATCCTCTCAGGTCTGCGGTCATCTCTGTTGCTTGTGCACCTTTTCCTACCACACTTTTTCCTTCCACTCAACTTTCTATGAATATGCTTGGATACAGCACTCTGTGAACAGCCAGCTTCTTTAGCAATGACCTTTCGAGGCTTACCCTCCTTGTGGAGGGTGTCAATGACTGTCTTCTGGACAACTGTCAAGTCAGCAGTCTTCCCCATGATTGTGAAGCCTACTGAACCAGATTGAGAGACCATTTAAAGGCTCAGGAAACCTTAGCTGATTAGACTGTGACACCGTGAGTCTGCAATATTGAACTTTTTCACAATATTCTAATTTTCTGAGATACTGATTTTGGGGTTTTCATTAGCTGTAAGCCGTAATCATCAAGATTAAAACGAATAAAGCCTTGAAATATTTCACTTTGTGTGTAATGAATCCATATAATATATGAGTTTCACTTTTTGAATTGAATTAATGAAATAAATTAACTTTCCACGATATTCAAATGTATTGAGATGCACCTGTATAAGGGCCGTATTGTTTACTCGAGGAAGTGTGCATGGTTTGTCATGTGACGAGGTACAACCAATCACAGACGGCAGATTTGAATAGTTATTTATTTCAGTGCAGGGCCAACGTTACGCAGGAATGAATCCGTCCTGTGTTTTCACCTTATTCACTTCACGAGCGCCGCTGCTAATATGATACACGATAACTCATTTAAAATAAATTAAAAGTATGTTTCATTTGTGTTTCAGGAACAAAGCGACGGAGCTGGAGACTCAGCTGGAGGTCTTCTCCGCTCAGTACCTGCAGGGAAACTGAGGAAGAAGAATACTGCTAAATGATCCATTAATGACATTATCCACCACCATGTAGTAGCAGTTATAAACTCTACCTCTTGTATCTCACTTTCAAAAGATGCTCTGAGATCCTCAAAAAGAAAATAAGTGCTATAAAAAACACAATATCTGGTCTTAGGTTAGTTTAACTCTGTGTGAGTATCTCAGGACATGTTAGCTTAGCAGCCAGGTAAAGGGGTATTTCTGCTCTCTTTTGTCAGCTTCTTGACATGGCTACGTTATGTTTTCTTATTGATATCTATTATCTAAATATCTATATCTGCACTACTCATCAACTCAGAAAAGCCAGTTAGTCTTTGTTAATTACACAACATTGATTGGTTTAAATTGTGTTCAATACTTTTGTGTTTTGTCCTTCGATTCTGAAAACAAATAGATTCTTCTGAGTTTCAGATAGCCGAAGAAACTACACTACCCATAATCCTCAGCTAAGACCTCTGGACAAACTGGAAGAACTGCCACCGAAACTGAATACGTGACGTGGATCATAAATATATCAGCAATTAAAGATCTTCAATTTCTCTTCACACAATACGTCTCCTTGCAGTATCAACACTAAAGGCTGACTTTCATATTTGATCGAATCGGTAGATAGGCTTTTTAAAACCCTTATCACAACACCTCTTTGCATACCGAAAGGAAACTACAAATATGGTGTCGTTTTGCATCACGGTGCACAGCTGATAGAAAGGGAGTTGTAGTTTCTATTGATTTTCTTTGAATTAAAGAATGTAAACACTGAGTTGAGAGAATATTCAGGGTTTCAGGTGATGGGAGAAACATCTATGGAGTCAGAATTGAAATATCTAACCGTTAAATTACTGACATTTCTCCCTATTTTACAGCATTTGGTGATTCTACCAAGTTAGGCATATTCACATAGCTTAGGTCAAGTGCTCTTTATAACAAGTGGTCCCATGTATATGTTCTGTAAAAGAATGAAAAGCTTTCAACATTTCTACACTACTGTTAAACCAGGCAGGGTGTGGGAAAGACTTCCTGTTCTCTGATCTGTTCTGAAGAGCTGATGTCCTCTGAAAACGCAGATTAATAATAACACCACTGATAGACAGGCCTCTTTAATTGTGGTGATCAGTCAGACGCTGTAGATACAGATTAATAATAACACCACTGATAGACAGGGCCTCTTTAATGTGTGGTGATCAGTCAGACGCTGTAGATACAGATTAATAATAACACCACTGATAGACAGGGCCTCTTTAATGTGTGGTGATCAGTCAGACGCTGTAGATACAGATTAATAATAACACCACTGATAGACAGGGCCTCTTTAATGTGTGGTGATCAGTCAGACGCTGTAGATACAGATTCATAATAACACCACTGATAGACAGGGCCTCTTTAATGTGTGGTGATCAGTCAGACGCTGTAGATACAGATTCATAATAACACCACTGATAGACAGGGCCTCTTTAATGTGTGGTGATCAGTCAGACGCTGTAGATACAGATTCATAATAACACCACTGATAGACAGGGCCTCTTAATGTGTGGTGATCAGTCAGACGCTGTAGATACAGATTCATAATAACACCACTGATAGACAGGGCCTCTTTAATGTGTGGTGATCAGTCAGACGCTGTAGATACAGATTCATAATAACACCACTGATAGACAGGGCCTCTTTAATGTGTGGTGATCAGTCAGACGCTGTAGATACAGATTCATAATAACACCACTGATAGACAGGGCCTCTTTAATGTGTGGTGATCAGTCAGACGCTGCAGATACAGATTAATAATAACACCACTGATAGACCGGGCCTCTTTAATGTGTGGTGATCAGTCAGACGCTGTAGATACAGATTCATAATAACCCCACTGATAGACAGGGCCTCTTTAATGTGTGGTGATCAGTCAGACGCTGTAGATACAGATTCATAATAACACCACTGATAGACAGGGCCTCTTTAATGTGTGGTGATCAGTCAGACGCTGTAGATACAGATTCATAATAACACCACTGATAGACAGGGCCTCTTTAATGTGTGGTGATCAGTCAGACGCTGTAGATACAGATTAATAATAACACCACTGATAGACAGGGCCTCTTTAATGTTGTGGTGATCAGTCAGACGCTGCAGATACAGATTCATAATAACACCACTGATAGACAGGGCCTCTTTAATGTGTGGTGATCAGTCAGACGCTGTAGATACAGATTCATAATAACACCACTGATAGACAGGGCCTCTTTAACCTGTTGAATCCCATCCGCCCGCCGGCGGGGGGAAAACGCATCATCTGCAGGAACTGTGTCTGAGGGATTCTTAATATTTAATAAACTATGAATGTTTCATATCCATGTAACGGAAGAAACTCAGCTAACTGATGATATGAACCATTTTTAGCAAAAAAAACACAAGACTAACGCTGAGCCTCTGAATTAGCCCTGAGCGAAAAAATGCTAACGCCGTTAGCACATAACTCACGGTATAAAACCCTTATTACTTATCGTAAATGCAAATCCAACATATCGATTAGCATCGTGAGACTACACAAATTCGATGGGTATCGGTATCATCACTCCATGATCAGAACTCACGAAATGAGAAACAAAAACAGACATCACACCAAGTAGCATTAGGTAGCAAACACAGCAATATGTCTTACCTTTGTCGTTGTCTGATCAAAGTTGTCTTCAATGGCATTAAAACTATAAAAACGCAGCTGAAGGTTAATCCATAGGTTAATCCAATGTGTCTGTGTCACTTTGAAATGATTTCTGATAATCCATCAGCAATAAACCTAGTTTTAAGTTTTCAGATTTCAGAGCGTAAGATAGGTTTCGCATTGGGCAAACTGCGTGCGCATAGCCCCCACTTCTCAATGGTAACGTTGGTGTGTATGTGGAAATTCCCCTTCAATTCTATTGGCTCTAACGGTTCAAAAGAGATGTCAATCGTCAAAATCGACCAATGGGTTCCAGAGAAACGGCAAATACGCCCATTTCCACCAAAATGACCCCAGAAGTGTTTCTTTTGCTAAATGTCTCTAAAAAGGTCAAATGTCACTTGTTTTGCATCAATCTTGATACAGGGTACTTATTATATGTTGTACTTTGGATTCCTAAAGCTTTTAGTCTACTAACCCATCATCCAAGGGTAGTTTTCACTATAAGTAAAAAATAATTTTTGGACGGACACTATAATTTACAATTTTTTTACTATGTTCAATCTGAATTTTCTTTCAAATAAAAACATCTATATTAATTCTGACTTTTCTACATCCAACTCACAGGTTTATCATTGCTGTGAGAAAAAAGATTATTAATTTAACCCTTTTAAAAGTGTAGTTATGGTCCTTTGTTCTGGAAATGTCATTTTCGAGCCTGAAATCTGAAAACAGGCTTGGGGCTTAACAGGTTAATGTGTGGTGATCAGTCAGACGCTGTAGATACAGATTAAATTAACACCACTGATAGACAGGGCCTCTTTAATGTGTGGTGATCAGTCAGACGCTGTAGATACAGATTCATAATAACACCACTGATAGACAGGGCCTCTTTAATGTGTGGTGATCAGTCAGACGCTGTAGATACAGATTCATAATAACCCCACTGATAGACAGGGCCTCTTTAATGTGTGGTGATCAGTCAGACGCTGTAGATACAGATTCATAATAACACCACTGATAGACAGGGCCTCTTTAATGTAGTGATCAGTCAGACGCTGTAGATACAGATTAATAATAACACCACTGATAGACAGGGCCTCTTTAATGTGTGGTGATCAGTCAGACGCTGTAGATACAGATTCATAACACCACTGATAGACAGGGCCTCTTTAATGTGTAGTGATCAGTCAGACGCTGTAGATACAGATTAATAATAACACCACTGATAGACAGGGCCTCTTTAATGTGTGGTGATCAGTCAGACGCTGCAGATACAGATTCATAATAACACCACTGATAGACAGGGCCTCTTTAATGTGTGGTGATCAGTCAGACGCTGTAGATACAGATGAATAATAACACCACTGATAGACAGGGCCTCTTTAATGTGTGGTGATCAGTCAGACGCTGTAGATACAGATTCATAATAACACCACTGATAGACAGGGCCTCTTTAATGTGTGGTGATCAGTCAGGCGCTGTAGATACAGATTCATAATAACACCACTGATAGACAGGGCCTCTTTAATGTGTGGTGATCAGTCAGACGCTGCAGATACAGATTCATAATAACACCACTGATAGACAGGGCCTCTTTAATGTGTGGTGATCAGTCAGACGCTGTAGATACAGATTCATAATAACACCACTGATAGACAGGGCCTCTTTAATGTGTGGTGATCAGTCAGACGCTGTAGATACAGATTCATAATAACACCACTGATAGACAGGGCCTCTTTAATGTGTGGTGATCAGTCAGACGCTGTAGATACAGATTCATAATAACACCACTGATAGACAGGGCCTCTTTAATGTGTGGTGATCAGTCAGACGCTGTAGATACAGATTCATAATAACAGCCTCCTCATGACTCACACAGTAATATCTCCCAGTAAAACCAGGTTGTGGGAAAGACTTCCTGTTCTCAGATCTGTTCTGAAGAGCTGATGTCCTCTGAAGGAAACGCTGAGCAGAAGAAAGTGAAACATGCAGAGAGTTTCACCGTTTATTTGATTGAACATAGAAGATAATCTCTGTGATCTCTGTTAATATCTGAGCTCAGGTCTCTGTGCAGGCTTCATTTATTCTGTCACATGTTCTCATCATGACACGTCTTTCTCCATGTTCCCTCATTATATTTAACCTTATTTACCTATTCATATATATCAGACCCTTCCTCTCAAATTACACTTTCTTATCAATTCAGCCAAATGTTTAAATTCATTTTGTCAAATTAATATTCCTTTAGTTCAAAACGGAGAAAGACTCTTTTCAAATAAGCAGAAAATAAGCTAAATTGTTATAAAATAAGCAAAATCCTTAATATGAATAAATTCAGCGAATGTTTTAGGAACAGAGTTTTGTTAAATTCTTATAAAACAAACAAAAACTTAATCAATTTTTTTAAAGAATTTGGTAGAAAAAAAGAATACAAAATCTTTAAAACTAAATTAATCAAATGTTTGAATTAAACCAAAATACAAAAATCCTTCAGTACAATGAGCTCAATTATTATCAAATAAGCCCAAATATTAAAATATCAAATAAGAAAATTTCATCTAAGAATTCAGTCAATTTGTCAAGAACATTTAATATTTAAAAAAGATATATATCAAAATCCTTTTTCATGAAATCAGATCAATTCCTAAATTAAACAGAAATAAGGTTCCTTTAATTACAAAACTCAAATCTTCCTAAAAACAAGCAAAAAAAAATGACAATTAAGAAAAAACTCCATCACAAATACAACAGAACTCAAAAGGCAGACATTTTGAAATGTTGAGAAAAAGTCAGAATTCTGTGGTTTTAAGAAATTTCTCAGAATTTGTTGATTGTTATTAAAAAGAAAAAAGGATTTTCACAAAGAAAACATTTCGATTTTGAGAAAAGTCAGAATTTTGAGATTTTGAAAAAAGTCAGATTTTTTTGAGAAAAAGTCCGAATTTTTAACGTTTTAGAAAAAGTCAGATTGTTGAACTTTTGAGAAAAAGTTGACATTTCCTCTGGTTTGAAGCTCTGAAGTTCTGCTATCAGGACATCTGTGCTCTGAGCAGGGGCTGAATCATCTTATCATATACATTATGGGATATGCTATATATTATAATGTGAATGTCGGGAGGAGCTGCTACTCTTCCTCTGCAGGAACAGCCAGGTTAACTTCCTGCAGCTCCATGTCCTCCTGTCTGCGCTGCCCCCTGGTGGCCTGCAGAGACATGACAGCCAGGTTAACTTCCTGCAGCTCCATGTCCTCCTGTCTGCGCTGCCCCTGGTGGCCTGCAGAGGCATGACAGCCAGGTTAACTTCCAGCAGCTCCATGTCCTCCTGTCTGCGCTGCCCCCTGGTGGCCTGCAGAGGCATGACAGCCAGGTTAACTTCCAGCAGCTCCATGTCCTCCTCTCTGCGCTGCCCCCTGGTGGCCTGCAGAGACATGACAGCCAGGTTAACTTCCTGCAGCTCCATGTCCTCCTGTCTGCGCTGCCCCCTGGTGGCCTGCAGAGGCATGACAGCCAGGTTAACTTCCAGCAGCTCCATGTCCTCCTGTCTGCGCGGCCCCCTGGTGGCCTGCAGAGGCATGACAGCCAGGTTAACTTCCAGCAGCTCCATGTCCTCCTCTCTGCGCTGCCCCCTGGTGGCCTGCAGAGACATGACAGCCAGGTTAACTTCCAGCAGCTCCATGTCCTCCTCTCTGCGCTGCCCCCTGGTGGCCTGCAGAGACATGACAGCCAGGTTAACTTCCTGCAGCTCCATGTCCTCCTGTCTGCGCTGCCCCCTGGTGGCCTGCAGAGGCATGACAGCCAGGTTAACTTCCAGCAGCTCCATGTCCTCCTGTCTGCGCTACACCTAGTGGCCTGCAGAGACATGACAGCCAGGTTAACTTCCAGCAGCTCCATGTCCTCCTGTCCACGCTGCCCCCTGGTGGCCTGCAGAGGCATGACAGCCAGGTTAACTTCCAGCAGCTCCATGTCCTCCTGTCCACGCTGCCCCCTGGTGGCCTGCAGAGGCATGACAGCCAGGTTAACTTCCAGCAGCTCCATGTCCTCCTGTCTGCGCTACACCCTAGTGGCCTGCAGAGACATGACAGCCAGGTTAACTTCCTGCAGCTCCATGTCCTCCTGTCTGCGCTGCCCCCTGGTGGCCTGCAGAGACATGACAGCCATGTTAACTTCCAGCAGCTCCATGTCCTCCTGTCCGCGCTGCCCCCTGGTGGCCTGCAGAGACATGACAGCCAGGTTAACTTCCTGCAGCTCCATGTCCTCCTGTCTGCGCTGCCTCCTGGTGGCCTGCAGAGACATGACAGCCAGGTTAACTTCCTGCAGCTCCATGTCCTCCTGTCTGCGCTACACCCTAGTGGCCTGCAGAGACATGACAGCCAGGTTAACTTCCTGCAGCTCCATGTCCTCCTGTCTGCGCTGCCCCCTGGTGGCCTGCAGAGACATGACAGCCATGTTAACTTCCAGCAGCTCCATGTCCTCCTGTCCGCGCTGCCCCCTGGTGGCCTGCAGAGACATGACAGCCAGGTTAACTTCCTGCAGCTCCATGTCCTCCTGTCTGCGCTGCCTCCTGGTGGCCTGCAGAGACATGACAGCCAGGTTAACTTCCTGCAGCTCCATGTCCTCCTGTCCACGCTGCCCCCTGGTGGCCTGCAGAGACATGAGAGCCAGGTTAACTTCCTGCAGCTCCATGTCCTCCTGTCTGCGCTACACCCTAGTGGCCTGCAGAGACATGACAGCCAGGTTAACTTCCAGCAGCTCCATGTCCTCCTGTCTGCGCTACACCCTAGTGGCCTGCAGAGACATGACAGCCAGGTTAACTTCCAGCAGCTCCATGTCCTCCTGTCTGCGCTACACCCTGGTGGCCTGCAGAGACATGACAGCCAGGTTAACTTCCAGCAGCTCCATGTCCTCCTGTCCACGCTGCCCCCTGGTGGCCTGCAGAGGCATGACAGCCAGGTTAACTTCCAGCAGCTCCATGTCCTCCTGTCTACGCTACACCCTAGTGGCCTGCAGAGACATGACAGCCAGGTTAACTTCCTGCAGCTCCATGTCCTCGTGTCCGCGCTGCCCCTGGTGGCCTGCAGAGACATGAGAGCACAGAGGTGACTTCCTGCTCCTCTTCAGGCCCACATCACAGTCCTCTGAACACATGCCTACCTTACAGCAGAAGTAAAGGCCGATGGCCAGCTGCAGGATCAGCAGATGAATCAGCAGCAGGACGACGGCTCGGAGGATCAGAGGTGGGGGATCTGAGGGAACATCTGACATCACAGCATGAGGCCAACAGTCCCACTAACTGCACTCTTTAGGCTTTCATATGTTTCCAGAGTGGGACCTCTTTAAAAAGCTCTCAGTGAGACACAGACATGATCCTCTTCCTGTGAACACTGAGCTCACCTGAGACAGTGACAGACAGACAGGTGAGAGACAGACAGGTGAGAGACAGACATGATCCTCTTCCTGTGAACACTGAGCTCACCTGAGACAGAGACAGACAGACAGGTGAGAGAGACAGGTGAACACTGAGCTCACCTGAGACAGAGACAGACAGACAGGTGAGAGACAGACAGACAGACAGACAGACAGGTGAGAGACAGACAGGTGACAGAGAGACAGGTGAGAGACAGACAGGTGAGAGACAGACAGGTGAGAGACAGACAGGTGAACACTGAGCTCACCTGAGACAGAGACAGACAGACAGGTGAGAGATAGACAGGTGAGAGACAGACAGGTGAACACTGAGCTTACCTGAGACAGTGACAGACAGACAGGTGAGAGACAGACAGGTGAGAGACAGACAGGTGAACACTGAGCTTACCTGAGACAGTGACAGACAGACAGGTTAGAGACAGACAGGTGAGAGACAGACAGGTGAGAGACAGACAGGTGAGAGAGACACAGGTGAGAGAGACAGGTGAGAGACAGACAGACAGACAGACAGACAGACAGGTGAGAGACAGACAGGTGAACACTGAGCTTAACTGAGACAGTGACAGACAGACAGACAGACAGACAGACAGACAGGTGAGAGACAGACAGGTGAACACTGAGCTTAACTGAGACAGTGACAGACAGACAGACAGACAGACAGACAGACAGACAGACAGACAGGTGAGAGACAGACAGGTGAACACTGAGCTTACCTGAGACAGTGACAGACAGACAGGTGAGAGACAGACAGGTGAACACTGAGCTTACCTGAGACAGGTGAGAGACAGAAGGTGGACACTGAGCTTACCTGAGACAGAGACAGACAGACAGGTGAGAGAGAAACAGGTGAGAGACAGACAGGTGAACACTGAGCTTACCTGAGACAGTGACAGACAGACAGGTGAACACTGAGCTTACCTGAGACAGTGACAGACAGACAGGTGAGAGACAGACAGACAGACAGACAGGTTAGAGATAGACAGGTGAGAGACAGCCAGGTGAGAGACAGACAGGTGAGAGAGACACAGGTGAGAGAGAGACAGGTGAGAGACAGACAGACAGACAGACAGGTGAGAGACAGACAGGTGAACACTGAGCTTAACTGAGACAGTGACAGACAGACAGACAGACAGACAGACAGACAGGTGAGAGACAGACAGGTGAACACTGAGCTTAACTGAGACAGTGACAGACAGACAGACAGACAGACAGACAGGTGAGAGACAGACAGGTGAACACTGAGCTTACCTGAGACAGTGACAGACAGACAGGTGAGAGACAGACAGGTGAACACTGAGCTTACCTGAGACAGGTGAGAGACAGAAAGGTGGACACTGAGCTTACCTGAGACAGAGACAGACAGACAGGTGAGAGAGAAACAGGTGAGAGACAGACAGGTGAACACTGAGCTTACCTGAGACAGTGACAGACAGACAGGTGAACACTGAGCTTACCTGAGACAGTGACAGACAGACAGGTGAGAGACAGACAGGTGAGAGAGAGACAGGTGAGAGACAGACAGACAGGTGAGAGACAGACAGGTGAACACTGAGCTTAACTGAGACAGTGACAGACAGACAGACAGACAGACAGACAGACAGGTGAGAGACAGACAGGTGAACACTGAGCTTAACTGAGACAGTGACAGACAGACAGACAGACAGACAGACAGACAGACAGACAGACAGACAGACAGGTGAGAGACAGACAGGTGAACACTGAGCTTACCTGAGACAGTGACAGACAGACAGGTGAGAGACAGACAGGTGAACACTGAGCTTACCTGAGACAGTGACAGACAGACAGGTGAGAGACAGACAGGTGAACACTGAGCTTACCTGAGACAGTGAGAGACAGGTGAGAGACAGACAGTCGAACACTGAGCTTACCTGAGACAGTGAGAGACAGACAGGTGACAGACAGACAGGTGGACACTGAGCTTACCTGAGACAGTGACAGACAGCAGACGGCTCTCAGAGGAGAAGCTATGAGAGCGAACCAACAGGTGATAAACACAGCTGTAGTTTCCCTGGTGGGCGGGCTCTGCAGCCGGGACAGGAAGTGGGCGCTGTGATTGACAGCTGGCTGGGTGTAGTTGTGAGTGGAGGAGCTGAGCAGGAAGGAGCCTCCTGGTTACTGAGGCTGGATGGAGCAGCTGATGCTGAAGGTGGAGCCTCTGAACACCTGGAACCCCTGCTGCTGGGCCCCGGAGACCCCGTACATGGAGGAGGACACAGAGATGTTGGGCTGAAACAGCAGGTCTGTAGACATGTGAGAGACAGACAGGTGAGAGAAAGACAGGGGAGAGAGAGACAGGTGAGAGAGAGACAGGTGAGAGAGAGACAGGTGAGAGAGAGACAGGTGAGAGACAGACAGGTGAGAGAGAGACAGGTGAGAGAGAGACAGGTGAGAGACAGACAGGTGAGAGAGAGTCGATCAGAGCAGGAGCGCCTCACCTGGCAGTGTTTTTACTCATCCGCCTCACGGAGCGTGGAAAGTGAAGGGCAGAGCTGCCTCTCTTCCACCGGCTTGGAAAGGAGGATTTGCACCAAGGGCATTGCGGAGTGGCCTGAACGTTCTCCACGTCCGGGCTGGGGCCTGCTTCTACGTGTCTTGTACTGCTGTAGCGGAGGCCTGCGTCCACCTGTACTGTGCTGCTGCGCTGAGGAGGTTTTTGCCCCGGAGGCATCGCGGAGAGACGGAGCGGATCCACGTTCGGGCTGGGGCCTGCATTCCACCTGTCCTGTTTCTGCTGTAGCTGACACTGAGCTTACCTGAGACAGTGACAGACAGACAGGTGAGAGACAGACAGGTGAGAGAGAGACAGGTGAGAGACAGACAGACAGACAGGTGAGAGAAAGACAGGTGAGAGAGAGACAGGTGAGAGACAGACAGACAGACAGACAGACAGACAGGTGAGAGACAGACAGGTGAACACTGAGCTTAACTGAGACAGTGACAGACAGACAGACAGACAGACAGACAGGTGAGAGACAGACAGGTGAACACTGAGCTTACCTGAGACAGTGACAGACAGACAGGTGAGAGACAGACAGGTGAACACTGAGCTTACCTGAGACAGTGACAGACAGACAGGTGAGAGACAGACAGGTGAACACTGAGCTTACCTGAGACAGTGAGAGACAGGTGAGAGACAGACAGTCGAACACTGAGCTTACCTGAGACAGTGAGAGACAGACAGGTGAGAGACAGACAGGTGGACACTGAGCTTACCTGAGACAGTGAGAGACAGACAGGTGACAGACAGACAGGTGGACACTGAGCTTACCTGAGACAGTGACAGACAGCAGACGGCTCTCAGAGGAGAAGCTATGAGAGCGAACCAACAGGTGATAAACACAGCTGTAGTTTCCCTGGTGGGCGGGCTCTGCAGCCGGGAACAGGAAGTGGGCGCTGTGATTGACAGCTGGCTGGGTGTAGTTGTGAGTGGAGGAGCTGAGCTGGAAGGAGCCTCCTGGGTACTGAGGCTGGATGGAGCAGCTGATGCTGAAGGTGGAGCCTCTGAACACCTGGAACCCCTGCTGCTGGGCCCCGGAGACCCCGTACATGGAAGAGGACACAGAGATGTTGGGCTGAAGCAGCAGGTCTATAGACATGTGAGAGAAGACAGGGAGAGACAGACAGGAGAGAGACAGGTGAGAGAGAGACAGGTGAGAGACAGACAGGTGAGAGACAGACAGGTGAGAGACAGTCGATCAGAGCAGGAGCGCCTCACCTGGCAGTGTTTTTTACTCATCCGCCTCACGGAGCGTGGAAAGTGAAGGGCAGGGCTGCCTCTCTTCCACCGGCTTGGAAAGGAGGATTTGCACCGAGGGCATTGCGGAGTGGCCTGAACGTTCTCCACGTCCGGGCTGGGGCCTGCTTCTACCTGTCTTGTACTGCTGTAGCGGAGGCCTGCGTCCACCTGTACTGTGCTGCTGCGCTGAGGAGGTTTTTGCCCCGGAGGCATCACGGAGAGACGGAGCGGATCCACGTTCGGGCTGGGGCCTGCATTCCACCTGTCCTGTTTCTGCTGTAGCGGAGGCCTACCTCCACCTGTCGTGTGCTGCTGTGCTGAGGAGGATTTACCCCGGGGACATCGCGGAGAGACCGGATTGATCTTTCCAAAGCTTTCGATACCGTCGATCATCATATCTTGAAGCAGAGGCTGGCCAGTATTGGCATATCCAGCCATGCAGTGGGTGGTTTGTGAACTACCTCTCTGAAAGGTTTGTGAACTACCTCTCTGAAAGGTTTGTGAACTCCCTCTCTGAAAGGTTTGTGAGCTACCTCTCTGAAAGGTTTGTGAACTCCCTCTCTGAAAGGTTTGTGAGCTACCTCTGAAAGGTTTGTGAACTACCTCTCTGAAAGGTTTGTGAACTACCTCTCTGAAAGGTTTGTGAACTACCTCTGAAAGGTTGTGAACTCCCTCTCTGAAAGGTTTGTGAACTACCTCTGAAAGGTTAGTGAACTACCTCTCTGAAAGGTTTGTGAACTACCTCTGAAAGGTTTGTGAACTACCTCTCTGAAAGGTTTGTGAACTACCTCTGAAAGGTTAGTGAACTCCCTCTCTGAAAGGTTTGTGAACTACCTCTGAAAGGTTGTGAACTCCCTCTTGAAAGGTTTGTGAACTACCTCTCTGAAAGGTTTGTGAACTACCTCTGAAAGGTTTGTGAACTACCTCTGAAAGGTTTGTGAACTACCTCTGAAAGGTTTGTGAACTACCTCTCTGAAAGGTTAGTGAACTACCTCTCTGAAAGGTTTGTGAACTACCTCTGAAAGGTTTGTGAACTCCCTCTGAAAGGTTTGTGAACTACCTCTGAAAGGTTTGTGAACTACCTCTCTGAAAGGTTTGTGAACTCCCTCTGAAAGGTCCCAATGTGTTCAGTTTGATGGGCTGTCTTCTGAGTGGTTAAACATTACTAATGGTGTACCCCAAGGTTCTGTTTTAGGTCCACTTTTATTCTCCATCTACATCAACAGCTTAGGTCAAAATGTGGATGGAGCAACTTCACATTTTTATGCGGACGATACCGTGTCGACTGTGCAGGTCCCTCCATTAAGGAGGCTGTTGTTAAATTACAGGCTTTTTTCATATTATTCAGACTCAGCTCTCTGAGCTTAAGCTTCTTTTAAATGTTGATAAAACCAAGGTAATGCTTTTTTCAAAAGCCAAAAAGACACCGGAGACAACTTTGGATATTGTACTGCGCAAGGAAAAGTACTTGAAGTGGTTACCTGTTATAAATACCTTGGTATCTGGCTTGATTTGTCTCTCTTTAAACCTCAGGTCGATAACCTGCTTAGAGAGCTGAGGGTGAAGCTAGGTTTCTTTTTCAGAGACAAGTCGTTTCTCACTTGAAGCCAGGAAAAGTCTCTGTGACCTTGACCTGTGCTGGACTCTGGGGATCTGATCTATATGAATGCACCGGCCCATTACCTGATCGAGTTAGATGCCGCCTATCACAGTGCGCTGAGATGTGTTACTAACTGTAAAGTATTAACTCATCACTGCTCCCTGTATGCCAGAGCAGGTCTGCCTTCACTCACTGTACGGAGACTCAGTCACTGGTACATGTTCATCTATAAAGCCATGCTGGGTAAACTCCCACCTTACATCTGCTCTCTGATCTCAAAGAGAGTTGCAAGTAGCTATTGCCTGAGATCCCAGGATGTGTCCTCTCCTCTCTCCTCTCTCCTCCTCTCTCTCCTCCTCTCTCCTCCTCTCTCTCCTCTCCTCTCCTCTCCTCACTTTACTCGGCTCTCTCTCCTCCTCCTCCCCTCTCTCCTCTCCTCTCTCCTCTCTCTCTCCTCTCCTCTCTCCTCCTCTCTCTCCTCCTCTCTCTCCTCTCTCCTCTCTCCTCTCCTCTCTCCTCCTCTCTCCTCCTCTCTCTCCTCTCCTCTCCTCAGCTTTACTCGGCTCTCTCTCCTCTCCTCTCCTCTCCTCCCCTCTCTCCTCTCCTCTCTCCCTCTCTCTCCTCTCCTCTCTCCTCTCTCTCCTCTCCTCTCTCTCCTCTCCTCTCTCCTCTCTCCTCTCTCCTCCTCTCTCTCCTCTCTCTCCTCTCCTCTCTCTCCTCTCCTCTCCTCTCTCCTCTCCTCTCTCCTCCTCTCTCCTCCTCTCCTCTCCTCTCCTCGGCTTTACTCGGCTCCTCTCTCCTCCCCTCTCTCCTCTCCTCTCTCTCCTCTCCTCTCCTCTCTCCTCTCTCCTCCTCTCTCTCCTCTCCTCTCTCCTCTCCTCTCTCCTCCTCTCTCTCCTCTCCTCTCTCCTCTCCTCTCTCTCCTCTCCTCTCCTCGGCTTTACTCGGCTCTCTCTCCTCTCCTCCCCTCTCTCCTCCCCTCTCTCCTCTCCTCTCTCCTCCTCTCTCCCTCTCCTCTCTCCTCTCCTCTCTCCTCCTCTCTCTCCTCTCCTCTCCTCGGCTTTACTCGGCTCTCTCTCCTCCCCTCTCTCCTCTCCTCTCCTCCTCCTCTCTCCTCTCCTCTTTCCTCTCCTCTCTCCTCCTCTCTCTCCTCGGCTTTACTCGGCTCTCTCTCCTCTCCTCCCCTCTCTCCTCTCCTCCCCTCTCTCCTCTCCTCCCCTCTCTCCTCCTCTCTCTCCTCTCCTCTTTCCTCTCCTCTCTCTCCTCGGCTTTACTCGGCTCTCCTCGGCTATGTTTTAGCCCCGCCCTTCCCCCCCGCCTCTCCCCCTCGCCCACAGCAGAACCGGATCCCGGTGTAGCTGCGGATCTTCGGCGTGCTGCGGTCCGGAGGCTGTCCGGATATCGGCTTCATTCACCGGCTGTGAGGCACCGTGAGAGAGACCGCCGGCCGTCCATGGGAGAGAGCTGATCTCTGCAGCCGGGCTGAGGTGCGCTGCTGGCGGCGGAGCACCGAGACATGCACCCGGTGCTTCTGTCCTCCTCTGTCTGTCTGTCTCCGGAGGAGCGCTTAGTACATGGTGAGTCGAGTCATATGCGTTTATCTTTAGTGTTGAATGCTTCTTGATTAATACTGGGCTCTGATTGGCTGGCTTTGGGACGGAGAGGGTCCTGGTCCTGCTGTCTGTGGGACGGAGAGGGTCCTGGTCCTGCAGGCTCAGCATTTATATAACTTAGAAACACATCCACATGTCTGCTGGGGTTCAGTCAGTGTGTCAGGATATATTCAATGAACTAACACATGTTTACAAGACGTAAAGGATATAATGATCAGAATCAGAACCAGAACCAGGTGGGTTGACATGTACGAGGAGTTGGACTTGGTGTTGTGGTGCGTACATAAAAGTAAAACAAGAATAAAAAACACAGATAGAGAACTATTTTAAGAAAACTATAATAATATTCAAAAATTGTCACTTTTTAGAAACTAAGACATTTCTCTAACGTTAAGTAAAAGCAGCCCAACGAGGTTTTTTAAATTAATTTAATTTCCTGGTATTATTTTGACTTCTGTTGACAGCTGGTAGTACAGAGATGTAATAAATATAATATTCTTAATAAACTAACATTAAAGTTAATATCTTTGGACCTTTGAACACATCACCCTGTGATCTGACACACTGCGAAACACCAAACCATTAATCTATCAAATAATCTGCAGATTAATCCGTGTGTGTGTGGTGTGTGTGTGTGTGTGTGTGTGTGTGTGTGTGTGTGTGTGTGTGTGTGTGTGTGTGTGTGGTGTGTGTGTGTGTGTGTGTGTGTGTGTGTGTGTGTGTGTGTGTGTGTGTGTGTGTGTGTGTGTGTGTGTGTGTGTGTGTGTGTGTGTGTGTGTGTGTGTGTGTGTGTGTGTGATAAAAGATTGATTAGCCGTGGAGCTGCAGGATCCTGGAGGATATAAATATCTGAAATATTCCTCCGTCAGCACCACGCTAACCTTGGCACAGTTTCACCAGCGCTCCGTTTTACTGAGTGCACATGAACGCATCACACGGCATCACATTTGGATGAATTGTTAATTACACCAGCAGTTCAAACTGTATAAAATGAATGTATAATATTCATTTTATACAGAATATAACATGTCTTTGAAGGGATGGAAACAGTAAACAAATGTGCATGATTAGAAATTGTAAAACATTTTTTATAGATATATATATATATATGATAGGAAACACTGATTCAATAGATTCTTGATTTCACTGATATATGTATTTATATATAAATATATACTGTATGTATTTATATAATATATACTGTATACTTGCTCAAGCAGCCGGATGTGTGAGGATGATGACGGTGTTGGTTTCTCTGCTGGGACTCTGATGGAGGAGTGTGTACTCGGCATAACAGCAGGTTATTTTAGAGCATCACACACACACACACACGCACCCACACGCACGCACACACACACACACACACACGCACACGCGCACACACGCACACACGCACACACACACACGCACACGCACACACGCACACACGCACACACACAGCTGGGACAGAAAACATCAGACAGTTTCCTCTGAACAGCTGTGACCATCAAACAGGAGCGATGAAGTTCCTCTCTGCTCCTTCTGATGACGTTATCACTGGTCTGTGGAGACAGTGGAGACAGTGGAGACAGTGGAGACAGTGCAGACAGTGCAGACAGTGCAGACAGTGCAGACAGCAGAGACAGTACAGACAGCAGAGACAGCGGAGACAGTGGAGACAGTGCAGACAGTGCAGACAGTGCAGACAGCAGAGACAGCGGAGACAGCAGAGACAGTGCAGACAGTGCAGACAGCAGAGACAGCGGAGACAGCAGAGACAGTGCAGACAGTGCAGACAGTGCAGACAGCAGAGACAGCGGAGACAGCAGAGACAGTGCAGACAGACACAGTAGAGACACAGTAGAGACGCAGTAGAAAGAACTCATAACGCTGACTCATTTCAGGTTTAGGGACTCATTCCTGCAGCTCTGTATTACGTTCATATGTACATGTAATACATAAGCAGGGGTGCACATAACAGGTACGCATGTACGCATGTACGCAGGTACGCATGTACGCAGGTACGCAGGTACGCAGGTACGCAGGTACGCATGTACGCAGGTACGCAGGTACGCAGGTACGCAGGTACGCAGTACGCAGGTACGCAGGTACGCATGCGCGGCAAACATCTGAAATGCGTAACATCACTTGAGTCGCTGCGCGCCTTTGCGTACCTGATAGCTGATCAAAACAGAACACATATTTCGTCTACACGTGTTTCTTGTCAGAATCAGGTTTATTGCCAGGTAGGTTCACACATACGAGGAGTTTTGACTTGATGTCGTGGAGCAGACATCAAATATAAAACAAGAAATCTTTAAGGACACCGTAATAAATACAGTTAAATAGCAATTAAATAAACAGTAATTTACATGGAAATAGAATGCTATGAATCAGTTTTAGAATATAAACTATGAAATGTGAAATCAGAATATGTGCAGAAAGGAGTATGAACATTGTGTGCATTAATGTAATGCATAGAGTCTATGATGTGGCAGAGGTAAAGTGTCAGTGGGGGGGCCGGGCCTTGTTTAAGAGGCCGGTAGCGGAGGGGAAGAAACTGTTCAGGTGGCGAGAGGTTCTGGTCCCGATGGAGCGCAGCCTCCTGCCAGAGGGGAGGGGGGTGAACAGTTTGTGTCCAGAGGGAGGGGGGTGAACAGTTTGTGTCCAGAGGGGAGGGGGTGAACAGTTTGTGTCCAGAGGGGAGGTGTGAACAGTTAGTGTCCAGAG
>JAAKFY010000004.1:1283538-1311214 GCA_011823955.1 Dissostichus mawsoni | reverse complement strand
GGGAACCTTCACACAGGAAGTGATGCTGCGAGTCAGGGAGCTGGTGACGGTGGATCCACAGGTGTGTGTGTGTGTGTGTGTGTGTGTTGTGTGTGTGTGTGTGTGTGTGGTGTGTGTGTGTGTGTGTGTGTGTGTGTGGGTGTGTGTGTGTGTGTGTGTGTGTGTGTGTGTGTGTGTGTGTGTGTGTGTGTGTGTGTGTCGTGTGCGTGTGAGTGTGCGTGTGCGTGCGTGTGCGTGCTCATCACTAACGGGGTCTCCTCTTCCCACTGCAGGTTCTGCAGGAGTCCAAAGCTCTGATGAGGAACACCAGCCGCAGTGCTCTTGAGCAAACCAACGAGCGCGAGTGTGAAGCTCTGAAGAGGGTCTGGGGTTCCTCGCAGGGAACCGACGCCATCCTGCAGAACCTGCAGAGGGGAACCGAGCTCTGCTAGAACCCTGACTCACCTGGTGCAGCTCACCTGGAGAACCCTGACTCACCTGGTGCAGCTCACCTGGAGAACCCTGACTCACCTGGTGCAGCTCACCTAGAGAACCCTGACTCACTTGCAGCTCACCTGGGAACCCTGACTCACCTGCAGCTCACCTGGAGAACCCTGACTCAGCTGCAGCTCACCTGGAGAACCCTGACTCACCTGCAGCTCACCTGGAGAACCCTGACTCAGCTGCAGCTCACCTGGAGAACCCTGACTCACCTGCAGCTCACCTGGAGAACCCTGACTCACCTGGTGCAGCTCACCTGGTGCAGCTCACCTGGAGAACCCTGACTCACCTGGTGCAGCTCACCTAGAGAACCCTTACTCACCTGCAGCTCACCTGGAGAACCCTGACTCACCTGGTGCAGCTCACCTGGAGAACCCTGAGTCACCTGCAGCTCACCTGGAGAACCCTGACTCACCTGTAGCTGCTCACTGACACCTGAACATGATGACTCCTCTCCTACCTAAAGGACGTCTGTGCTAAGCTAACATTTTGCCCCGCCTCCAGTCTTTTGTGCTAAGCTAGGCTAACACACACACACACACACACACACACACACACATGGATGAACTGAAGACACTGTGGAGGCGACCTTTGACCTCCCAGATGGATTTCTACAGGAAATGAACTCACACTGACTTCCTTTTTCCTCTGCTGGGTGCTTCAGGTACTACAGTGTTCTGAATGAACCCCTAGAGGAGACCCTGTTCATCTGTGTGTTCAAACCTTTATTGAACCGTAAACATGAATACTCTGTTTCCCCATTAATAAAAACAAAGTTCACAACAGATTTATTTATTCGTCAGAAACTGAAATATAAAATAAACGTTATCACCTGTTGAATGTTTAACCTGTTCCATTATCACAGGAGCACCTGTTCCATTATCACAGGAGCACCTGTTCCATTATCGCAGGAGCACCTGTTCCATTATCACAGGAGCACCTGTTCCATTATAGCAGGAGCACCTGTTCCATTATCGCAGGAGCACCTGTTCCATTATCGCAGGAGCACCTGTTCCATTATCGCAGGAGCACCTGTTCCATTATCGCAGGAGCACCTGTTCCATTATCGCAGGAGCACCTGTTCCATTATCGCAGGAGCACCTGTTCCATTATCACAGGAGCACCTGTTCCATTATCACAGGAGCACCTGTTCCATTATAGCAGGAGCACCTGTTCCATTATCACAGGAGCACCTGTTCCATTATCACAGGAGCACCTGTTCACACACAACACGACACATTTACACTTTATACATACTGTATACTTTATAACTCATCATGGAACCGTGGGGGACAGGTGTTTACAGAGGACAGGTGTTCAGGGGGACAGGTGTTTACAGAGGAAGGTGTTCAGGGGGACAGGTGTTTTACAGAGGACAGGTGTTCAGGGGGACAGGTGTTTACAGAGGACAGGTGTTCAGGGGGACAGGTGTTTACAGAGGACAGGTGTTACAGGGGGACAGGTGTTACAGAGGACAGGTGTTCAGGGGGACAGGTGTTACAGAGGACAGGTGTTCAGGGGGACAGGTGTTACAGAGGACAGGTGTTCAGGGGGACAGGTGTTACAGAGGACAGGTGTTCAGGGGGACAGGTGTTACAGAGGACAGGTGTTCAGGGAGACACGTGTTACAGAGGGCAGGTGTTCAGGGGACAGGTGTTACAGAGGGCAGGTGTTCAGGGGGACAGGTGTTACAGAGGACAGGTGTTCAGGGACAGGTGTTACAGAGGGCAGGTGTTCAGGGACAGGTGTTACAGAGGACAGGTGTTCAGGGGGACAGGTGTTACAGAGGGACAGGTGTTACAGATGACAGGTGTTCAGGGAGACACGTGTTACAGAGGACAGTGTTACAGGGGACAGGTGTTACAGAGGGCAGGTGTTCAGGGGACAGGTGTTACAGAGGACAGGTGTTCAGGGGGACAGGTGTTCAGGGGGACAGGTGTTACAGAGGACAGGTGTTCAGGGGGACAGGTGTTCAGGGGACAGGTGTTACAGAGGGCAGGGGGACAGGTGTTACAGAGGACAGTTGTTCAGGGGGACAGGTGTTACAGAGGACAGGTGTTCAGGGGACAGGTGTTACAGAGGACAGGTGTTACAGCAGACAGGTGTTACAGGGGACGTGTTACAGAGGACAGGTGTTCAGGGGGACAGGTGTTACAGAGGACAGGAGTTCAGGGGACAGGAGTTCAGGGGGACAGGTGTTTACAGAGGACAGGTGTTCAGGGGACAGGTGTTTACAGAGGACAGGAGTTCAGGGGGACAGGTGTTTACAGAGGACAGGTGTTCAGGGGGACGGGTGTTTATAGCGGACAAGTGTTATGGGGGACAGGTGTCCTGCGCTCCTGCTCCCAGGTGTTCAGAGGGACAGGTTATAGTGGACAAGTGTTACGGGGGACAGGTGTCCTGCGCTCCTGCTCCCAGGTGTTCAGAGGGACAGGTTATGGAGGACAGGGTCCTCTGCTCCTGTCCCCAGGTGTATTCTAGGTCTGGTCGGGGAACAGCAGCAGACTGTAGAAGTTCTCCCCCCCCCTCAGGACGCCGTGCTCAGAGACGCCCCACGAGACCGGACTGTCCACAAAACCATGGACCGTCAGAGACGCCCAGGTAGAGAGGCTCTGCTCCAGGTGACACCTGAGGACGGGGGACAGGAGAGGAGAGGAGAGGTGAGAACAGGGGTGGAAAGGTGAGGGTTAGGGAGGACAGTTGAAGACAGGGGAGGGTTAGGGAGGAAAGGTGAGGGTTAGGAAGGACAGGTGAGGGTTAGGGAGGACAGTTGAAGACAGGGGAGGGTGAGGGAGAACAGGTGAGGGTTAGGGAGGACAGGTGAGGTTAGGGAGGAAAGGTGAGGGTTAGGAAGGACAGGTGAGGGTTAGGGAGGACAGGTGAGGGAGGACAGGTGAGGGTTAGGAAGGACAGGTGAGGGTGAGGGAGGACGGGTGAGGGAGGACAGGTGAGGTTAGGGAGGACAGGTGAGGGTTAGGGAGGACAGGTGAGGGAGGACAGGTGAGGGTGAGGGAGGAAAGGTGAGGGTGAGGGAGGACAGGTGAGGGTGAGGGAGGAAAGGTGAGGGTGAGGGAGGAAAGGTGAGGGTGAGGGAGGACAGGTGAGGGTGAGGGAGGACAGGTGAGGGTTAGGGAAGACAGGTGAGGGAGGACAGGTGAGGGTGAGGGAGGACAGGTGAGGGTGAGGGAGGACAGGTGAGGGTGAGGAAGGACAGGTGAGGGTGAGGGAGGACAGGTGAGGGTGAGGGAGGACAGGTGAGGGTTAGGGAGGACAGGTGAGGGTTAGGGAGGACAGGTGAGGGTTAGGGAGGAAAGGTGAGGGTTAGGGAGGAAAGGTCAAGGTCGTAACGAGAAATCAGTGGAGTTGAGCTGTTTCTACACGGACCCTCACTGTTGCGGTAAGCGTGTTGTAACTTCCGGTTGTCACCTCTGGGTATCCTGTGTGCCTGTTCTGCTGCTGATAGCTTATATTATCTTAACTTAAATCGATCGTTTTAAAACTCTTGATCACGGCAACTGCCTGACGTTGTAATCACACGTTACTACAGCTTAAGCACCCACAACTCTCCTTCTCTTAGCGACTGTAACTCCACAGTTGCCTACACTCTTTTCGGGTTTGCTAACGGTAGCTACTTTAGCTTGATAGCTAGCCATTGCTCCTTCCCCACCCTCGGGTGCTATTTCCTGCTCTACCTGTCTCATGTTGGTTACTTCCCTACCTCCTTTACTGGTACTGATACATGTGTTAAATGTAGTATAGTTGTTAGGTTGGAGGCGGGAATCATAGCCATAGAAGCCCGGCTCCGCATTTTAGAAAGTAACTCAGCTACAGTAAAGCCCATGTTAGTCGGTGCGGACCGGCAAGAGGTAGCTCCTACTAGCCGTCCCCCGACAACTCCCGAGCAGCAGGGAGACTGGGTGACTGTTCAGAAGAGGCATTACAGGAGACCCACAGGTCCCCACCAACCCGTTCACGTATCTAACACATGTTCCCCACTCAGCGAGGCACCCGCTGAGGAGTCAACTCTGGTTATTGGTAGCTCTATTCTGAGATACGTGAATTTAGAGACCAAAGCCTCCACAGTCACATGCATTCCGGGGGCCAGAGCGGGCGATTGAGGCGCATCTTAAACTGCTGGCTAAAAATAAATGTAAATACAGTAGGATTGTTATTCACGTTGGTGGTAATGATGTTCGTTTACGCCAATCAGAATGCACTAAAGTTAATGTGGCTTCGGTGTGTAGATATGCTAAAACAATGTCGGACACCGTCATTTTCTCTGGTCCCCTCCCCAATCTGATCAATGACGACATGTATAGCCGCATGTCATCATTTCAGCGCTGGTTGTCTTGGTGGTGCCCAGCAAACGATGTGGGCTTCGTAAATAATTGGACAGCCTTCTGGGGAAAACCTGGTCTGATTAAGAGAGACGGCATTCATCCTACTTTGGAAGGTGCACATCTCATTTCAGGGATTTGTGGACTTAATCCATGACAAACCGGAGTTGAGACCAGGAGGCGGCAGTCTTACACGCTTCTCTGCGCTCTCTCCTGGGCAGTCATCCATAGGAATCCCCAACCCAAAAAATACCCAATATTAACGGTGTGTGTGTGTGTGTGTGTGTGTGTGTGTGTGTGTGTGTGTGTGTGTGTGTGTGTGTGTGTGTGTGTGTGTGTGTGTGTGTCTGCCCAAGGACAATTCAAGATGAAGCCTAATAGAGGTGTCATACATAATAACCTAATCAAAGTAAATGTAAACTACTACAGTGCAACAAAACAGGAAGATTAAATGTGGTCTCTTAAATATAAGATCTCTAGCATCTAAAGCAATATTGGTAAATGATTTAATATCAGATTATAATATTGATATTTGCTGTCTCACTGAAACTTGGTTGAGACATGAAGAATATGTCAGCATAAATGAAGCCACTCCACCAGCCATATCAATACTCATATTGCTCGAGGCACAGGCCGAGGAGGTGGAGTTGCAGCCATCTTTGAATCAAGTTTACTTATCAATACTAAACCAAAACTAAATTATACCTCCTTTGAAAGTCTTGTTTTTAGTCTCACGCATCCGACCTGGAAAACTGTGCATCCAATCTTCTTAGTGACAGTGTACCGTGCTCCAGGTCCTTATTCAGAATTCTTATCAGAGTTCTCTGAGTTTTTATCAACTTTGGTTCTTAAAACAGATAAAGTAATTATCGTAGGTGACTTTAATATTCATGTTGACGATGATAAAAATAGCCTTACTGTTGCATTTAACTCTATATTAGACTCTATTGGTTTCCGTCAGAGTGTAAATAAACCAACCCACTGCTATAATCACACTCTCAACCTCGACCTCAACTATTAGTGGAACCGCATAATCCTGCTTTATCCGACCATTTCTTAGTAACTTGTGAAGTACTGTTACTAGACTACAAACCATTAGTCAAAAGCTCCTGCAGCAGAAACCTATCTGTTAGCGCTATAGCCACATTTAAGGAAGAGATTCCATCAACACTTAACTGATAGCATGTCTGCATGTAAGGGAGAGATTCCATCAATACTTAACCTGATAGCATGTCTGCATGTAAGGGAGAGATTCCATCAACACTTAACCTGATAGCATGTCTGCATGTAAGGGAGAGATTCCATCAATACTTAACCTGATAGCATGTCTGCATGTAAGGGAGAGATTCCATCAACACTTAACCTGATAGCATGTCTGCATGTAAGGGAGAGATTCCATCAATACTTAACCTGATAGCATGTCTGCATGTAAGGGAGAGATTCCATCAACACTTAACCTGATAGCATGTCTGCATGTAAGGGAGAGTCCATCAACACTTAACCTGATAGCATGTCTGCATGTAAGGGAGAGATTCCATCAATACTTAACCTGATAGCAGGTCTGCATGTAAGGGAGAGATCCATCAACACTTAACCTGATAGCATGTCTGCATGTAAGGGAGAGATTCCATCAATACTTAACCTGATAGCATGTCTGCATGTAAGGGAGAGATTCCATCAACACTTAACCTGATAGCATGTCTGCATGTAAGGGAGAGATTCCATCAATACTTAACCTGATAGCATGTCTGCATGTAAGGGAGAGATTCCATCAACACTTAACCTGATAGCATGTCTGCATGTAAGGGAGAGATTCCATCAATACTTAACCTGATAGCATGTCTGCATGTAAGGAAGAGATTCCATCAATACTTAACCTGATAGCATGTCTGCATGTAAGGAAGAGATTCCATCAACACTTAACCTGATAGCATGTCTGCATGTAAGGGAGAGATTCCATCAATACTTAACCTGATAGCATGTCTGCCATGTAAGGGAGAGATTCCACCAACACTTAACCTGATAGCATGTCTGCATGTAAGGGAGAGATTCCACCAACACTTAACCTGATAGCATGTCTGCATGTAAGGGAGAGATTCCATCAACACTTAACCTGATAGCATGTCTGCATGTAAGGGAGAGATTCCACCAACACTTAACCTGATAGCATGTCTGCATGTAAGGGAGAGATTCCACAACACTTAACCTGATAGCATGTCTGCATGTAAGGGAGAGATTCCACCAACACTTAACTTGATAGCAGGTCTGCATGTAAGGAGAGATTCCATCAACACTTAACCTGATAGCATGTCTGCATGTAAGGGAGAGATTCCATCAACAACTTAACCTGATAGCAGGTCTGCATGTAAGGGAGAGATTCCACCAAACTTAACCTGATAGCATGTCTGCATGTAAGGGAGAGATTCCATCAACACTTAACCTGATAGCATGTCTGCATGTAAGGGAGAGATTCCATCAATACTTAACCTGATAGCATGTCTGCATGTAAGGGAGAGATTCCATCAATACTTAACCTGATAGCATGTCTGCATGTAAGGAAGAGATTCCATCAACACTTAACCTGATAGCATGTCTGCATGTAAGGGAGAGATTCATCAACACTTAACCTGATAGCATGTCTGCATGTAAGGGAGAGATTCATCAACACTTAACCTGATAGCATGTCTGCATGTAAGGGAGAGATTCATCAACACTTAACCTGATAGCATGTCTGCATGTAAGGGAGAGATTCCACCAACACTTAACCTGATAGCATGTCTGCATGTAAGAAAACCGCTTCTTAAGAAACACAACCTCGATCCAGAGGTTTTAGCCAACTATAGACCTATTTCTAATCTTCCGTTCCTCTCAAAAATTCTTGAGAAAGCGGTCGCAAAACAGTTGTGTGATTACTTAAAAAACAATGATTTATTTGAAGATTTTCAGTCTGGCTTTAGAACACATCATAGCACAGAGACAGCTCTGGTTAAAGTCACAAATGACCTTCTAATAGCCTCAGACAAAGGACTTGTCTCTATTCTTGTCTTACTCGATCTCAGTGCTGCATTTGATACTATCGACCATGATATCCTATTGCAAAGACTAGAGCACTTAGTTGGCATAAAGGGAACTGCTTTAGGCTGGTTTAGGTCCTATCTATCTGAACGCTCTCAGTTTGTATGTGTCAACGATAAATCTTCCATGCAAACCAAAGTTAGCCATGGAGTGCCACAGGGCTCAGTGCTTGGACCTATTTTGTTCACATTATATATGCTTCCGTTAGGCAATATTATAAGGAATCATTCTGTACAGTTTCATTGTTATGCGGATGATACTCAACTATATTTATCCATCAAGCCTGATGAAATTAATCATCTAAATAAAATTCAAGACTGCCTTAAGGACTTAAAAACGTGGATGACTTTAAACTTTTTGATGTTAAACACGGCCAAAACTGAAGTTATTGTACTCGGCCCAAAGAATCTACGAAACAAATTATCTAAAGATATACTAACTATGGATGGCATTAATTTGGCCTCCAGTGAGACTGTAAGGAATCTTGGTGTTATATTTGATCAGGATTTATCCTTTAACGCCCACATAAAATCTATTTCAAGGACCGCCTACTTCCATCTACGTAACATTGCAAAAATCAGGCATATCTTGCCTCAAAACGATGCAGAGAAACTAGTCCATGCATTTGTTACTTCAAGGCTAGATTATTGTAACTCTCTATTATCAGGGTGTACCAAGAAGTCAGTTAAGTCGCTTCAGCTGATTCAAAATGCTGCAGCACGTGTACTAACCAGAGTTAGGAAAAGGGACCACATTACTCCTGTTCTGGCTGCCTTACACTGGCTCCCTATAGAACATAGGATAGAATTTAAAATTCTTCTTCTCGCCTACAAAGCCCTTAATGGGCAGGCGCCATCTTACCTTAAAGAACTCATTATACCCTACTGTCCTACTAGGGCATTGCGTTCCAAGAATGCAGGGTTGTTGGTTGTTCCTAGAGTCTCTAAAAGTACAATGGGAGCCAGAGCCTTTTCTTATCAAGCTCCACATTTGTGGAATCAGCTTCCAGTTTGTGTTCGGGCGGCAGACACCCTATCCGTTTTTAAGAGTGCGCTTAAGACCTTCCTTTTTGATAAAGCTTATAGTTAGGGCTGATTAGATTCAGCCCCTAGTTTAGCTGCTATAGGCTTAGTTTGTCGGGGGACACTTTACTTCTTCCTTCTCTCTGTCTGTACCTGTGTACTCTCATGTTCCGAATAACCCAGCTTCCCCAAATTTCTTTTTGGTGTCTATCTACGCCGGGACCCTGAGTCGTGGCTGATCCTGTTGCTGTGGTCCTGAGTCCTGGATCGCGAGCCCTGGATCTTGAGTCGTGGCTGTGCCTGTTGCTGTGGTCCTGGATCATAAGTCCTGGATGGATATCCTCGTGGATTCATCTTCTTATTATAGACACATGCATTTCCAAACATTTGGACTACCTATGTTGTAAATGTATTATCTTCTCAATTTACACACGGCATCTATTGCACGTCTGTCCGTCCTGGGAGAGGGATCCCTCCTCTGTTGCTCTCCCTGAGGTTTCTCCCATTTTTTTCCCCCTTAAACTGTGGGGTTTTTCCTTTTTCTGGAAGTTTTTCCTTGTACGATGTGAGGGTCTAAGGACAGAGGGTGTCGTATTGTCTACTGATATTCTGTACAAACTGTGAAGTCCACTGAGACAAATGTAACATTTGTGATATTGGGCTATATAAATAAACATTGATTGATTGATTGAAAGGTGAAGGTAAGGGAGGACAGGTGAGGGTAAGGAAGGACAGGTGAGGGTTAGGGAGGACAGGTGAGGGTTAGGGAGGACAGGTGAGGGTTAGGGAGGACAGGTGAGGGTTAGGAAGGACAGGTGAGGGTTAGGGAGGACAGGTGAGGGTTAGGGAGGACAGGTGAGGGTTAGGGAGGACAGGTGAGGGACAGGTGAGGACAGATGAGGACATGCTGGTCTCACCTGAGCTGCTTCAGGATCCTCTGCAGGTCTTCAGGGAGCAGCAGTCCAGAGACGGAGACGCTCAGAGCGCTCGTCACCGTCTGAGGATCAGGACAACAGAGAGAGGACAGGAAGCTGCTGGACGCGTTCTCACTGAAACCACAGAAGAAGAGTCAGCCGGAGGTTAATACAGCAGGTAAACAACAGCATGTTCCCAACAACATGTTCCCAACGCCACGTTCCCAACAACACGTTCCCAACGCCACGTTCCCAACGCCACGTTCCCAACAACACGTTCCCAACGCCACGTTCCCAACAACACGTTCCCAACAACACGTTCCCAACAACACGTTCCCAACGCCACGTTCCCAACAACACGTTCCCAACAACATGTTCCCAACGCCACGTTCCTACAACATGTTCCCAACGCCACATTCCCAACAACAAGTTCCCAACAACATGTTCCCAACGCCACATTCCTAACAACATGTTCCCAACAACATGTTCCCAACGCCACGTTCCTAACAACATGTTCCCAACAACATGTTCCCAACAACACGTTCCCAACAACATGTTCCCAACGCCACGTTCCTAACAACATGTTCCCAACGCCACATTCCCAACAACAAGTTCCCAACAACATGTTCCCAACGCCACATTCCCAACAACAAGTTCCCAACAACATGTTCCCAACGCCACATTCCTAACAACATGTTCCCAACAACATGTTCCCAACGCCACGTTCCTAACAACATGTTCCCAACAACATGTTCCCAACAACATGTTCCCAACGCTACGTTCCCAACAACACGTTCCCAACAACACGTTCCCAACAACACGTTCCCAACGCCACGTTCCTAACAACATGTTCCCCCGAACGCCTTGTTCCCAACGCCATGTTCCCAACGCCATGTTCCCAACAACATGTTCCCAACAACACGTTCCCAACGCCACATTCCTAACAACATGTTCCCAACGCCACGTTCCCAACAACATGTTCCCCCGAACGCCATGTTCCCAACAACATGTTCCCAACGCCACGTTCCCAACGCCACGTTCCCAACGCCACGTTCCCAACGACACGTTCCCAACGCCACGTTCCCAACGACACGTTCCCAACAACACGTTCCCAACCACACGTTCCCAACGCCACGTTCCCAACAACACGTTCCCAACAACACGTTCCCACGCCACGTTCCCAACGCCACGTTCCCAACAACACGTTCCCAACAACACGTTCCCAACCACATGTTCCCAACGCCACGTTCCCAACGCCACGTTCCCAACCACACGTTCCCAACCACACGTTCCCAACCACACGTTCCCAACAACACGTTCCCAACAACACATTCCCAACGCCACGTTCCCAACGCCACGTTCCCAACCACACGTTCCCAACAACACGTTCCCAACAACACATTCCCAACGCCACGTTCCCAACGCCACGTTCCCAACAACATGTTCCCAACGCCACCAGGTTCCCAACGCCACGTTCCCAACACATGTTCCGAACGCCACGTTCCCAACGCCACGTTCCCAACAACATGTTCCGAACGCCATGTTCCCAACGCCACGTTCCCAACAACATGTTCCCAACGCCACGTTCCCAACGCCACGTTCCCAACAACATGTTCCCAACGCCACAGGTTCCCAACGCCACGTTCCCAACAACATGTTCCGAACGCCATGTTCCCAACGCCACGTTCCCAACAACATGTTCCCAACTCCACGTTCCCAACAACATGTTCCCAACGCCACGTTCCCAACGCCGCGTTCCTAACAACATGTTCCCAACGCCACGTTCCCAACAACATGTTCCCAACAACATGTTCCCCCGAACGCCATGTTCCCAACGCCACGTTCCCAACGCCACGTTCCCAACAACACGTTCCGAACGCCATGTTCCCAACGCCACGTTCCCAACGCCATGTTCCCAACAACATGTTGGAGGCATGTGGCGCAGTGGATAGTGCGTTGGTGTTCGGATCAGGGGGGCACAGGTTCAAACCCCACTGCAGTCAGCATGTCGTTGTGTCCCTGAGACACTTCACCCCAAACTGCTCCTGTGGGGATTGTCCACAGTATTGAGTATGTAAGTCCCTTTGGATAAAAGCGTCTAACAAGTAACATGTAATGTAAAAATGTTCCCAACGCCACGTTCCCAACACCACGTTCCCAACGCCACGTTCCCAACACCACGTTCCCAACGCCACGTTCCCAACAACATGTTCCCAACGCCACGTTCCCAACAACATGTTCCCAACGCCACATTCCCAACAACATGTTCCCAGGCCACATTCCCAACATGTTCCCAACGCCACGTTCCCAACGCCACGTTCCCAACAACATGTTCCCAACGCTACGTTCCCAACAACACGTTCCCAACGCCACGTTCCCAGCGCCACGTTCCCAACAACATGTTCCCAACAACATGTCCCAACGCCACGTTCCCAACAACATGTTCCCAACGCCACGTTCCCAACAACATGTTCCCAACAACACGTTCCCAACAACATGTTCCGAACGCCATGTTCCCAACGCCACGTTCCCAACAACATGTTCCCAACGCCACATTCCCAACAACATGTTCCCAACGCCACGTTCCCAACGCCATGTTCCCAACAACATGTTCCCAACACCATGTTCCCAACACCATGTTCCCAACGCCACGTTCCCAACGCCATGTTCCCAACAACATGTTTCTAACGCCACGTTCCCAACGCCATGTTCCCAACGCCTCTCACCAGCTGATGTTGGCGTCCACGGCTCCGAGCCACTCCAGGAGGCGGTGCGGGTCACCTGACTGCGGGTCACATGACTTCAGGTCACATGACTTCACGTCAGAGGTCAGCAGGGGGCAGCAGACGTCGGTCAGGAGGCGGCGGCTGACCTCAGGGTGATGCTCCGACCAATCATAACGGGACAGGAGGCCTGAAGAGAGGCTCCGCCCCCTGTGGGACACACAGCAGGGGGTTACGGGTAACGTGTACCTGAGGATGTGACATCACTACATGTGACTCACCTGGAGGTGTGACATCACTACATGTGACTCACCTGGAGGTGTGACATCACTACAGGTGACTCACCTGGAGGTGTAACATCACTACAGGTGACTCACCTGGAGGGTGTGACATCACTACAGGTGACTCACCTGGAGGTGTGACATCACTACAGGTGACTCACCTGGAGGTGTAACATCACTACAGGTGACTCACCTGGAGGTGTGACATCACTACAGGTGACTCACCTGGAGGTGTGACATCACTACAGGTGACTCACCTGGAGGTGTAACATCACTACAGGTGACTCACCTGGAGGGTGTGACATCACTACATGTGACTCACCTGGAGGTGTGACATCACTACAGGTGACTCACCTGGAGGGTGTGACATCACTACAGGTGACTCACCTGGAGGTGTGACATCACTACAGGTGACTCACCTGGAGGGTGTGACATCACTACAGGTGACTCACCTGGAGGGTGTGACATCACTACAGGTGACTCACCTGGAGGGTGTGACATCACTACAGGTGACTCACCTGGAGGGTGTGACATCACTACAGGTGACTCACCTGGAGGTGTGACATCACTACAGGTGACTCACCTGGAGGTGTGACATCACTACAGGTGACTCACCTGGAGGTGTGACATCACTACATGTGACTCACCTGGAGGTGTGACATCACTACAGGTGACTCACCTGGAGGGTGTGACATCACTACAGGTGACTCACCTGGAGGTGTGACATCACTACATGTGACTCACCTGGAGGTGTGACATCACTACATGTGACTCACCTGGAGGTGTGATATCACTACATGTGACTCACCTGGAGGTGTGACATCACTACAGGTGACTCACCTGGAGGTGTAACATCACTACAGGTGACTCACCTGGAGGTGTGACATCACTACAGGTGACTCACCTGGAGGTGTGACATCACTACAGGTGACTCACCTGGAGGGTGTGACATCACTACAGGTGACTCACCTGGAGGTGTGACATCACTACAGGTGACTCACCTGGAGGGTGTGACATCACTACAGGTGACTCACCTGGAGGGTGTGACATCACTACAGGTGACTCACCTGGAGGTGTGACATCACTACAGGTGACTCACCTGGAGTGTGACATCACTACAGGTGACTCACCTGGAGGGTGTGTGACATCACTATATGTGACTCACCTGGAGGTGTGACATCACTACAGGTGACTCACCTGGAGGGTGTGACATCACTACAGGTGACTCACCTGGAGGGTGTGACATCACTACATGTGACTCACCTGGAGGTGTGACATCCCTAAATGTGACTCACCTGGAGGGTGTGTGTGAGCAGGAAGTCTGTCTTCAGCTGGAGGCGGGACTTCAGACCTGTGAGCAGTCTCTGGTAGCCCCGCCCCCCCGGAGCCATGCGGCTGTCAGTCAAATCCACAGACACCACTGTAACAGACAACGTTTGTTATAAAAACACATTATATTATTTATATATGGGCCATTCTACCGAATTGGTGCAAAGTCAGGTTGGAAATGTTTTGAAATTTTGTATGTTTTTTCCCCAAAACTTTGCCCATATATATTTTGTACCATATCTAAATTACACATATCTAGTAAAAGAACCGTACATTTTGATATCGTATTTTCAGACTGTATTGGAATGTTCTTCCTCTACCAAAAATGGTCACTACCGAAACATAGTACATACACTGTAGTAAAACAGTATTATATTAACCTGTTAAGATTGTTTTACCTTCCCTTCTCTAAATAGTATTTAAACAAATATTTATTGAGGGTTTTCACAATTAAATCAATTAAATTAAATTTCTAATCAAATTTCAAAGTTCAATTTATACAATTCATAAAAATCACAATGCAAACTTTCTTTGTAAAATGCATAATACTGATCATATTGATTCCAGAGTTGGGAGGCGTGTGGCGCAGTGGATAGAGCCTTGGTGTTGGGATCAGGGGTCACAGGTTCAAACCCCACTGCAGTCAGCATGTCGTTGTGTCCCTGAGACACTTCACCCCAAAGTGCTCCTGTGGGGATTGTCCTCAGTATTGAGTATGTTAGTCCCTTTGGATAAAAGAGTCTAACAAGTGACATGTGATGTAATGTTGATGATTGTTGAAATTGAACATACATTAAACCAATCAGTATCATATCATTTTAGTTGATAACTCAATATACTTAATTTTTTTCAAAACATCCAGTTTTCGGTAGTGACCACAGTATTTTGTTCTCAAGGTTGAATCATATTCCCTCAACCTTATTGCTTCATCTGAACTCATAACATGCCTTATGTTGAAGTGTGAATGTTTGAAGCTACTGACCCAGAATCAGCACTTTAGTAACAGGCTGAAATAGAGGGGTTTGAGGCTAGAATGATCTGTTTGGTATTTTGAGCAAAACACTTCATAGACATGTTTTGTATATATCTGAGACCTATAATATATGCCTAACAATAGTATAATAAGAGACCTTTAAGGTAACACACTGATTTTCAGACTTTAAAAGACATTTATTTCAAAACTATGGGATTTACCTGCTTACCGTTCCATTTTGTCACTACCGAAACGATCATGTCAATTACCGAAACGTAACCATATGTTTCGGTGGTGACTGTTTTGGTAGTGACTGTTTCGGTAGTGACTGTTTAGGTAGTGACTGTTTCGGTAGTGACTGTTTGGTAGTGACTGTTTTGGTAGTGACTGTTTAGGTAGTGACTGTTTCGGTAGTGACTGTTTGGTAGTGACTGTTTTGGTAGTGACTGTTTAGGTAGTGACTGTTTAGGTAGTGACTGTTTCGGTAGTGACTGTTTAGGTAGTGACTGTTTAGGTAGTGACTGTTTCGGTAGTGACTGTTTTGGTAGTGACTGTTTTGGTAGTGACTGTTTAGGTAGTGACTGTTTCGGTAGTGACTGTTTTGGTAGTGACTGTTTAGGTAGTGACTGTTTGGTAGTGACTGTTTAGGTAGTGACTGTTTCGGTAGTGACTGTTTGGTAGTGACTGTTTAGGTAGTGACTGTTTCGGTAGTGACTGTTTTGGTAGTGACTGTTTAGGTAGTGACTGTTTAGGTAGTGACTGTTTCGGTAGTGACTGTTTGGTAGTGACTGTTTGGTAGTGACTGTTTAGGTAGTGACTGTTTCGGTAGTGACTGTTTGGTAGTGACTGTTTAGGTAGTGACTGTTTAGGTAGTGACTGTTTCGGTAGTGACTGTTTGGTAGTGACTGTTTAGGTAGTGACGATTCTAGCTAAAATTGAGCATAACTAAAGAATGCTAGCAAGTACATGGCTAGCATTCACGTCTTTGAAGAGGCTTACACACATAGAAACCTAATACTTTGCATAAAACCCCGAAAAAGTTGACTTCATTGAAGATAACATGTGTTCAGTAGTGACAATTCTTAAGGTTACACGCTGATTTTCAGATTTTGGAACAGATTTATATCAAAAGTATGGGATATAGCTACTTGCCATTCAGCCAGAGGGACAGGGATGCAGTGTCACTGCCTAGGGGTGTGGCTAAAAACCAGGCTCAGCCATTGGACTAAAACCCCTTGTGTTTCGGTAGTGACATGGAAACTGGGGACATGATTTTCTGAGTATAGTTTTTTTATCAAAAATTAAACCCACAATAAATCTAAATATTCCAACTTCTGTTTGAATGTAATCATAAAGATCTTCTAAATACACCATTGAACAACATTTAAAGTGGACCTATCATGCTATATTTTACAAATATATTGTAGGGCCATACCTATACAAAACATGTCTGTGAAGTTTTTTTTTCAAAACACCAAACAGACCCCGTTGTAGCCGTGCCTCCTCCTGCTCAAACCCCTCTTTTGCAGCCCTGCTAGAGAAACGCAGATCTTGGGTCCTTAGCTTGAAAAAAAAAGAAGAGGAGGCGGAGCTAATGCCTGATCAGAATTCTACCGGAGATAAAGTTAAATTCTGCTGTGATAAAACGCCATCCTGTTCTAAACCACATCAAGGATTATTTCTGAAACAGTATGGAGCTCAAAGGCTTTTTCTCTCGCAGGTTTATCACAAGGTGAGTTCCTTTCTTTATTTCCTGCTTTTAAACACATGTGCTCTCCAGTACAGGTTAGCTCTGAGTGTTAGCGAGGCTTGCTAATGTAAACAAAGACGAGATTACGTCCAAAACACGTCAGGCATTGTTTCTGATAGCAACTTTCTGTGGGTCCGCCGCCGATTTGACGTCAGTTCGGATGGAATCTGTATCCGCTCGTTGTACACCCGTTTTTAAAAGATTTGGGTACGGAGGAAAAGAGAGAGGGTTTTATTTTCTGACGCTGCGTGGGTTCCCCGACGCACCGGGGTCACACCGGGGACACACCGGGGACACACCGGGGACACATCTTTATGTGTAAAAGACATCACAAAGTGCATTTTGCATGATAGGTCCCCTTTAATAAAATGTTTTAAGTGTTATTTACAGAACTTGAAATGTAGATGTCAGGGTTGGGGACAGCTACTTCCCAATAGAAAGTACCCTATGAATGATGTTTTTTTATATATTAAGCTTATCACTATATCATGTAATGCCTTGTGTTTAAATAGACCATAACATATTCTTAGTAAATGTCTATGTCTGAATACTTCATTGTTTTGTTAAATGGTTGTTCTTGTTGTGGGACCGCACTTTGTCCTCGTATACGGTACAGAATGAACGGACCGTATCTGATGTTCCTCTTGTGGCTGAACCTGGACGGCTTCCCTTCAACTCCCAACAACTCAAAGGAGTCCTTATCCAGAGAGAGAGACAGGTGACCTGCAGACAGGTGAGAGAGAGACAGGTGAGAGGCAGACAGGTGAGAGAGAGACAGGTGAGAGAGAGACAGGTGAGAGGCAGACAGGTGAGAGAGAGACAGGTGAGCAGACAGGTGAGAGAGACAGGTGAGAGGCAGACAGGCAGACAGTGAGAGAGAGACAGGTGAGAGAGACAGGTGAGAGGCAGACAGGCAGACAGCTGAGAGACAGACAGGTGAGAGAGAGACAGGTGAGAGGCAGACAGGTGTGAGAGAGAGACAGGTGAGAGGCAGACAGGCAGATAGCTGAGAGACAGACAGGTGAGAGAGAGACAGGTGAGAGGCAGACAGGTGAGAGAGAGACAGGTGAGAGGCAGACAGGCAGACAGGTGAGAGAGACAGGTGAGAGAGAGACAGGTGATAGGCAGACAGGTGAGAGAAAGACAGGTGAGAGGCAGACAGCTGAGAGAGAGACAGGTGAGAGAGAGACAGGTGAGAGGCAGACAGGTGAGAGACAGACAGGTGAGAGGCAGACAGGCAGACAGGTGAGAGAGAGACAGGTGAGAGAGACAGGTGAGAGGCAGACAGGTGAGAGACAGACAGGTGAGAGGCAGACAGGTGAGAGACAGACAGGTGAGAGAGAGACAGGTGAGAGAGACAGGTGACAGGCAGACAGGTGAGAGAGAGACAGGTGAGGAGAGACAGGTGAGAGGCAGACAGGCAGACAGGTGAGAGAGACAGGTGAGAGGCAGACAGGCGAGAGAGAGACAGGTGAGAGGCAGACAGCAGACAGGTGAGAGACAGACAGGTGACCTGCAGACAGGTGAGAGAGAGACAGGTGAGAGAGAGACAGGTGAGAGGCAGACAGGCAGACAGGTGAGAGAGAGCAGGTGAGAGAGACAGGTGAGAGGCAGGCAGACAGACAGGTGAGAGACAGACAGTGAGAGAGAGACAGGTGAGGAGACAGGTGAGAGGCAGACAGGTGAGAGAGAGACAGTTAGAGGCAGACAGGTGATAGAGAGACAGGTGAGAGGCAGACAGGTGAGAGGCAGACAGGTGAGAGAGAGACAGGTGAGAGGCAGACAGGCAGAAGGTGAGAGGACAGAGACATGACCTGCAGACAGGGAGAGAGAGACAGGTGAGAGAGACACAGTGAGAGAGAGACAGGTGAGAGACAGACAGGTGAGAGACAGACAGGTAGAGAGAGACAGGTGAGAGAGAGACAGGTGAGAGGCAGACAGGCAGACAGGTGAGAGAGAGACAGGTGAGAGAGACAGGTGAGAGACAGACAGTGAGAGACAGACAGGTGAGAGAGACAGGTGAGAGACAGACAGGTGAGAGGCAGACAGGTGAGAGAGAGACAGGTGAGAGAGACATGTGAGAGGCAGACAGGTGAGAGGCAGACAGGTGAGAGAGACAGGTGAGAGACAGACAGGTGAGAGGCAGACAGGTGAGGAGAGAGACAGGTGAGAGAGACATGTGAGAGGCAGACAGGTGAGAGACAGACAGGTGAGAGACAGACAGGTGAGAGAGAGAGACAGGTGAGAGAGACAGGTGAGAGGCAGACAGGAGAGAGAGACAGGTGAGAGAGACAGGTGAGAGACAGACAGGTGAGAGACAGACAGGTGAGAGAGACAGGTGAGAGACAGACAGGTGAGAGGCAGACAGGCAGACAGGTGAGAGAGAGACAGGTGAGAGAGACATGTGAGAGGCAGACAGGTGAGAGAGACAGGTGAGGGCAGACAGGTGAGAGAGAGAGACAGGTGAGAGGCAGACAGGCAGACAGGTGAGAGACAGACAGGTGACCTGCAGACAGGTGAGAGAGAGACAGGTGAGAGAGACACAGGTGAGAGAGAGAGACAGGTGAGAGACAGACAGGTGAGAGACAGACAGTGAGAGACAGACAGTGACCTGCAGACAGGTGAGAGAGAGACAGGTGAGAGAGACACAGGTGGAGAGAGAGGACAGGTGAGAGACAGACAGGCTTACCGTTTGGCAGCAGAGCCACACAGTTTGTCTTCATCGAGCCTCGTCCTGTAGGACAGAGCGCTCACTCCTGAACAGGTGACATGTATTATAGATATATTACTGATACATATATGTGTACATGTACATGTATATATGCGATACAGTTCGATACGATGCGATTCAACATGTGAGGGTGTGTTATATGTATATAAGTATATGTGTATATAATATATATAGATGTTGCCTCACCCTGCAGGGAGGGTGTGTGTGTATATGTATTAAGTACATGTGTATATATATATATAGATGTTGCCTCACCCTGCAGGGAGGGTGTGTGTGTATATGTATATAAGTACATGTGTATATATATATATAGATGTTGCCTCACCCTGCAGGGAGGGTGTGTGTGTATATGTATATAAGTACATGTGTATATATATATTAGATGTTGCCTCACCCTGCAGGGAGGGTGTGTGTGTATATGTATAAAGTACATGTGTATATATATATAGATGTTGCCTCACCCTGCAGGAGGGTGTGTGTGTATATGTATATAAGTACATGTGTTATATTATATAGATGTTGCCTCACCCTGCAGGGAGGGTGTGTGTGTATATGTATATAAGTACATGTGTATATATATATAGAGATGTTGCCTCACCCTGCAGGGAGGGTGTGTGTGTATATGTATAAGTACATGTGTATATATATATATAGATGTTGCCTCACCCTGCAGGGAGGGTGTGTGTGTATATGTATATAAGTACATGTGTATATATATAATAGATGTTGCCTCACCCTGCAGGGAGGGGGTCTCCAGCAGCTCGTGGACCGGCAGATCTCTGATCAGGTAGAAAGAGTTCAGGCCGTCCAGCACAGCGTCCAGGTGAGAGGGGGCGGAGCCACAGTCCGGCAGCAGCACGGACACCTGCACAGGTAACATCTGTTAATGTTTCTGAGACACCTGCACAGGTAACAGTTAATGTTTCTGAGACACCTGCACAGGTAACAGTTAATGTTTCTGAGACACCTGCACAGGTAACAGTTAATGTTTCTGAGACACCTGCACAGGTAACAGTTAATGTTTCTGAGACACCTGCACAGGTAACAGTTAATGTTTCTGAGGTAACATCTGTCGTTAATGGGTTTCAGAACTTAAACACACCTATAACAATCTCTGGTCTACACCTGTACCTGTCTATATACCTGTATAGCTGCAAACCCACCTGTGCCTCACCTTGTAGTTGAAGTGAGCTGCTGAGAGAGGAGGCGGTTGTTCTCCTGCAGGAACCGGACCTCTCAGAGACCAGCAGGCAGCGGGGGTCCGCTCCAGCTCCGTAGCCATCCTGAAGTCTCTTCAATAACACCTTGAATAACACCTTAAATAATACCTTAAATAATACCTTAAATACCTTAATAACAGGAGGTAGAATCAGCAGCGGGCAGCATGGAGCTAACGCTCCGCTATACGTCACTTCCTGTCGGGGATTTTCAGCGTAAGAGCCTCGGAGCTGCCGGTCCGTTTAAATATGAAGAATGTGTTTTAATGGAAATATGTGAGGGTTATTAGTACAGTTTAAAAACCTCTTATAGACATTAATCCATCACTAATTACAGTTTCTTCTTCTACACTTTTAGTTGTTGTCGTTCGTAGTACAAGGGCAGCAGCCAGCGTCATTCGGAAAACATTCTCTTCTCTCGCCGTAGACACGTGTGTCGACCCGGAAGTGAAGACAACACGCTGCCGTGCTCTGAGGCCGTTTGTTTAGATCGGTTTAGACCGAGTTTGGATCAGTTTAGACCGGGTTTTAGACCGGGTTTCACTTCACTTTTAATTCAGGTTCAGTGCGTCGCGTGATGTCGGTCCCTGGGCAGTTTGATGACGCAGACAGGTGAGGCTGATGTTTGTTTACATCTGGAGGTTAACGACACAACCCAGACAGTGTGTATCTGTGTGTATCTGTGTGTATCTGTGTATCAGTGTGTATCTGTGTGTAACTGTGTATCAGTGTGTAACTGTGTATCAGTGTGTATCTGTGTGTATCAGTGTGTATCTGTGTATCAGTGTGTATCTGTGTGTATCAGTGTGTAACTGTGTATCAGTGTGTATCTGTGTGTAACTGTGTATCAGTGTGTAACTGTGTATCAGTGTGTATCTGTGTGTATCAGTGTGTAACTGTGTATCAGTGTGTATCTGTGTGTATCAGTGTGTATCTGTGTGTATCAGTGTGTACTGTGTGTATCTGTGTATCAGTGTGTATCTGTGTGTATCAGTGTGTATCAGTGTGTATCAGTGTGTAACTGTGTATCAGTGTGTATCTGTGTGTATCAGTGTGTAACTGTGTATCAGTGTGTATCTGTGTGTATCTGTGTGTATCAGTGTGTATCTGTGTGTATCTGTGTATCAGTGTGTAACTGTGTATCTGTGTGTATCTGTGTATCGTGTGTAACTGTGTATCAGTGTGTATCTGTGTGTATCTGTGTGTATCGTGTGTATCTGTGTGTAACTGTGTGTATCTGTGTGTATCTGTGTTATCTGTGTGTATCTGTGTGTATCAGTGTGTATCTGTGTGTAACTGTGTGTAACTGTGTGTATCTGTGTGTACAGTGTGTATCTGTGTGTAACTGTGTATCAGTGTCTATCTGTGTGTATCTGTGTGTATCAGTGTGTATCAGTGTGTATCAGTGTGTAACTGTGTATCAGTGTGTATCAGTGTGTATCAGTGTGTATCAGTGTGTATCAGTGTGTATCTGTGTGTATCAGTGTGTATCAGTGTGTATCAGTGTGTATCAGTGTATCAGTGTGTATCAGTGTGTAACTGTGTATCAGTGTGTATCTGTGTATCAGTGTGTATCAGTGTGTGTATCAGTGTGTATCTGTGTGTATCTGTGTGTATCAGTGTGTATCAGTGTGTATCAGTGTGTATCTGTGTGTATCAGTGTGTATCTGTGTGTATCTGTGTGTATCTGTGTGTAACTGTGTGTCTGTGTGTATCAGTGTGTACTGTGTGTATCTGTGTGTATCAGTGTGTATCAGTGTGTAACAGTGTGTATCTGTGTGTAACAGTGTGTATCTGTGTGTATCTGTGTGTATCAGTGTGTATCAGTGTGTATCAGTGTGTATCAGTGTGTATCAGTGTGTATCAGTGTGTATCAGAAAAAAAATATCCACCACTCCCTTTGTGGACCTCCATAGCCCCTCTGATCTCACTGACTACTACATCAACATTCTGTCCTCCTGCCTCGACCAACTTGCACCCATAAAAACCAAAACAGTTTCCTTCACCCACTCTGCTCCCTGGTTCACCCCCGAACTCCGTCTGATGGAAACCCGTGCCCGGCAACTTGAAAGACTCCGCAATAAAACAGGTCTCACGATTCATTCTCAAACCTACAAGGACCACTACAGCAATATAAAGATGCCCTCTCCCATGCCCGCACCACCTAGTACTCTCAGTTAATCCACTCTGGCTCCGGAAACCCCAAAACACTCTTCTCCACAATAAACAAACTCCTCAGCCCCCTGGACCCCACCTCTCAGCCCCCTGGACCCCCACCTCTCACCCGGACAGCCCTAATAACTTCAGACCAATCTCGAACCTACCCTTTCTGTCAAAAGTACTGGAACGCGCTGTAGCGTCACAACTCAAGCATCCTCTCTCTGCCAATCACCTCTATGAAACTTTTCAATCCGGATTCCGCTCAAACCATAGTACCGAAACCGCACTCCTCAAAATCACAAATGACCTTCTCCTCTCCTCCGACGCCGGTAACCTCAACATCCTCATCCTCCTTGACCTCAGCGCTGCCTTCGACACCATCAATCACTCCACCCTCCTCACCCGTCTTGAAACCACCTTCAACATCACCGGCACTGCCCTCTCTTGGTTCACATCATACCTCTCGGACAGAAACCAGTTCATCTGCATCAATAACTGCAAATCCCCCAAGGTGTCCCCCAAGGTTCAGTTCTCGGCCCCTTCCTCTTCATCCTCTACCTGCTTCCCCTTGGTCACTTAATCCGCCGTCATGGACTTCAATTCCACTGCTTTGCCGACGACATCCAGCTCTCCTCTCCACCAAGTCCATCTCCACTGCTACCCACTCCATCCTGACAAACTGCATCACTGAAATAAAATCCTGGCTCCAACTCAATTTCCTGAAACTCAACTGCGATAAATCTGAGATAATAATCATTGGACCAAAAAAGCTCACCACACCTATCCATAACTTCCCCTCAACATAGACGGCTTCCCAGTTCAAACTTCCCCTCACATCCGGAACCTAGGCATCATATTTGACCAAACCCTCTCCTTCAACAAATACATCAAACAGATCACCGAGACAGCCTTCTTCCACCTCAAAAACATCGCCCGTCTACGTCCATCCCTCTCCCCACTGCTGCAGAAACCCTCATCTTCATCACCTCCCGTCTGGACTATTGCAACAGCCTCCTCTATGGTTCACCTGCAAAAATCTCAACAAACTTCAATACATCCAGAACTCCGCCGCCGTCTACTCACCCACACCCGAATCCGTGACCACATTACACCCGTCCTCATCAAGCTCCACTGGCTCCCCATCCCCCAGAGCATTCAGTACAAAATCCTCCTGATGACGTACAAAGCCCTCCATAACCTGGCCCCATCCTACCTGACTGACCTCCTCCACAGACACACTCCCACTCGCTCCCTCCGCTCTGCTGCTGCCAACCTCCTGTCCCCCCCACCTGACTGACCTCCTCCACAGACACACTCCCACTCGCTCCCTCCGCTCTGCTGCTGCCAACCTCCTGTCCCCCCACCTGACTGACCTCCTCCACAGACACACTCCCACTCGCTCCCTCCGCTCTGCTGCTGCCAACCTCCTGTCCCCCCCACCTGACTGACCTCCTCCACAGACACACTCCCACTCGCTCCCTCCGCTCTGCTGCTGCCAACCTCCTGTCCCCCCCACCTGACTGACCTCCTCCACAGACACACTCCCACTCGCTCCCTCCGCTCTGCTGCTGCCAACCTCCTGTCCCCCCCACCTGACTGACCTCCTCCACAGACACACTCCCACTCGCTCCCTCCGCTCTGCTGCTGCCAACCTCCTGTCCCCCCCACCTGACTGACCTCCTCCACAGACACACTCCCACTCGCTCCCTCCGCTCTGCTGCTGCCAACCTCCTGTCCCCCCCACCTGACTGACCTCCTCCACAGACACACCCCACTCGCTCCCTCCGCTCTGCTGCTGCCAACCTCCTGTCCCCCCCACCTGACTGACCTCCTCCACAGACACACTCCCACTCGCTCCCTCCGCTCTGCTGCTGCCAACCTCCTGCCCCCCCACCTGACTGACCTCCTCCACAGACACACTCACTCGCTCTGCTGCTGCCAACCTCCTGTCCCCCCCACCTGACTGACCTCCTCCACAGACACACCCACTCGCTCCCTCCGCTCTGCTGCTGCCAACCTCCTGTCCCCCCCACCCGACCAACCTCAAGTCCTGGGGCGCAGAGCCTGCTCCGTTGCTGCACCCACCCTCTGGAACTCACTACCCCAATCCATCAGAGATTCTTCCTCCCTCACAGCATTCAAAACATCACTCAAAATCCACCTGTTCAACACTGCATTCAACCACTGACCCCCCCCCTATTATCTGTTTTGTTTATCTCTTTTTGTATTTTCTTTGTTTTGTTTTTGTTTTTTAATCTCTGTCAAAGCGTCTTTGAGTTTCCTGAAAAGCGCTATACAAGTCTCATGTATTATTAATATATTATTATTATTATCTGTGTGTAACTGTGTGTATCTGTGTGAATCAGTGTGTATCTGTGTGTATCTGTGTGTATCTGTGTATCTGTGTGTATCTGTGTGTATCTGTGTATCTGTGTGTATCTGTGTTGTATCTGTGTGTATCAGTGTGTATCAGTGTGTATCAGTGTAACAGTGTGTAACTGTGTGTATCTGTGCTTAACGGTGTGTCTCACAGTGTTAACGGTGTGTCTCACAGTGTTTAATGGTGTGTCTCACAGTGTTTAACGGTGTGTCTCAGTGTTTAACGGTGTGTCTCACAGTGTTTAACGGTGTGTCACACAGTGTTTAACGGTGTGTCTCACAGTTTCTAACGGTGTGTCACACGGTGTTTAACGGTGTGTCTCACAGTGTTTAACGGTGTGTCTCACAGTGTTTAACGGTGTTTAACGGTGTGTCACACAGTGTGTCACGGTGTTTAACGGTGTGTCTCACAGTGTTTAACGGTGTGTCTCACAGTGTTTAACGGTGTTTAACGATGTGTCTCACAGTGTTTAACGGTGTGTCACACAGTGTTTAATGGTGTGTCTCACAGTGTTTAACGGTGTTTAACGGTGTGTCTCACAGTGTTTAACGGTGTTTAACGGTGTGTCACACAGTGTTTAACGGTGTGTCTCACGGTGTTTAACGGTGTGTCTCACAGTGTGTTTAACGGTGTGTCTCACAGTGTTTAACGGTGTGTCACACAGTGTTTAACGGTGTGTCTCACAGTGTTTAACGGTGTTTAACGGTGTGTCACACAGTGTTTAACGGTGTGTCACGGTGTTTAACGGTGTGTCACGGTGTTTAACGGTGTTTAACGGTGTGTCACACAGTGTTTAACGGTGTGTCACGGTGTTTAACGGTGTGTCACGGTGTTTAACGGTGTTTAACGGTGTGTCACACAGTGTTTAACGGTGTCTCACGGTGTTTAACGGTGTGTCACGGTGTTTAACGGTGTGTCTCACAGTGTTTAACGGTGTGTCACGGTGTTTAACGGTGTGTCTCAGTGTTTAACGGTGTGTCACGGTGTTTAACGGTGTGTCACACAGTGTTTAACGGTGTGTCACACAGTGTTTAACGGTGTGTCTCACAGTGTTTAACGGTGTGTCACACAGTGTTTAACGGGTGTCACGGTGTTTAACGGTGTGTCACGGTGTTTAACGGTGTGTCTCACAGTGTTTAACGGTGTGTCACGGTGTTTAACGGTGTGTCTCACAGTGTTTAACGGTGTGTCACGGTGTTTAACGGTGTGTCTCACAGTGTTTAACGGTGTGTCACACAGTGTTTAACGGTGTGTCTCACAGTGTTTAACGGTGTTTAACGGTGTGTCACACAGTGTTTAACGGTGTGTCACGGTGTTTAACGGTGTGTCACGGTGTTTAACGGTGTTTAACGGTGTGTCACACAGTGTTTAACGGTGTGTCACGGTGTTTAACGGTGTGTCACGGTGTTTAACGGTGTTTAACGGTGTGTCACACAGTGTTTAACGGTGTGTCACGGTGTTTAACGGTGTGTCACACAGTGTTTAACGGTGTGTCACGGTGTTTAACGGTGTGTCTCACAGTGTTTAACGGTGGTCACGGTGTTTAACGGTGTGTCTCACAGTGTTTAGCGGTGTCTCACGTGTTTAACGGGTCTCAACGGTGTTAACGGTGTGTCCGGTGTTAACGGGTGTCTCACAGTGTTTAACGGTGTGTCACGGTTTTAACGGTGTGTCTCACAGTGTTTAACGTGTGTTCACAAGGGTTTAACGGTGTGTCTCACAGTGCTTAACGGTGTGTCACGGTGTTTAACGGTGTGTCTCACAGTGTTTAACGTGTTCTAACGGTGTGTCTCACAGTGTTTAACGGTGTCTCACAGTGTTTAACGGTGTGTCCACAGTGCTTAACGGTGTGTCACGGTGTTTAACGGTGTGTCTCACAGTGTGTCACACAGTGTTTACGGTGTGTCACGTGTTTAACGGTGTGTCTCACAGTGTTTAACGGTGTGTCACACAGTGTTTAACAGTGTGTCACGGTGTTTAACGGTGTGTCTCACAGTGTTTAACGTGTGTCTCACAGTGTTTAACGGTGTGTCTCACAGTGCTTAACGGTGTGTCACGGTGTTTAACGGTGTGTCTCACAGTGTTTAACGGTGTTTAACGGTGTGTCTCACAGTGCTTAACGGTGTGTCACGTGTTTAACGGTGTGTCTCACAGTGTGTCACACGTGCTTACGGTGTGTCACACAGTGTTTAACGGTGTATCTCACAGGTGTGTCACAGTGCTTAACGGTGGTCATGGTGTTTAACGGTGTGTCACACAGTGTTTAACGGTGGTCTCACTGTTTAACGGTGTGTCACATGGTGT
>JAAKFY010000004.1:1276038-1281038 GCA_011823955.1 Dissostichus mawsoni | reverse complement strand
ACCCGAGAAACCCCTACCCGAGATACCCCTACCCGAGAAACCCCTACCCGAGAAACCCCTACCCGAGGTACCCCTACCCGAGGTACCCCTACCCGAGGTACCCCTACCCGAGAAACCCCTACCCGAGAAACCCCTACCCGAGGTACCCCTACCCGAGAACCCCTACCCGAGGTACCCCTACCCGAGATACCCCTACCCGAGGTACCCCTACCCGAGATACCCCTACCCGAGGTAGAACAAAACACAACAATGATTGTTCTTATCTTCAGGGTCTCCCATTAATGAAATTGATTGTTGTCAAATTTTATTTTGGGGGAAAAAATGTTTTTGGGTTGTTCTTTAGAAAAGGAGCCAAATTAGACCAGGCCGGATGGGAAGGTGACAAGAAAGCCCATAACTTCAGAAGGATCACTCTTTTCCTCTTCAGATTTGCTGAGGTATGAACCAGGTGGCTGTCCTACATCACCAAATAGTCAGACAATTATTTACCTAAAACAAATACTGAATTATAGTCCTGTAAACTTAGCTTTAGTTTAGACGGAAATTGTACTTTTTGGTGATAGGAACATAGGACTCGTTCACTTTCTCTCATTTATCAGAAAAACAGAAACCCTAAAAAATATACCATTACCAAATTGTCTAGGGTGCTATTGAACACTAACCAGTAGGTGTGTGGAAATATCTGGTGCAGTTCTATTGCAATGAGATTTCTTTACACATAGGCCTACCTCTTCTCTGAGACAGTCAAACTCCTAATGGGGGAGAAGTGGCATAATAGCCTATAAGTAAGAATGCTCACTCTGATGGTCATCTTATTTGGAGAGGGAAAGACCAGGCGGCTGAACTACATCACTAAATAGTCAGAATAAGGGTAACCCAATAAATAAAGTGTATTAGTTCTAAATGGCAAGCCTCTAAAACAGGGGTGCCCACACTTCTTCAGCTTGGGAGCTACGGTTAAAATGACCAAGTCAAATGTATCTACCTACGGGGCCGCCCCTGTGTCGCGAGCAGGGGGGGGGGTGCTAGTGGACTGCAGAACCTCGCGGCGGCGGATAAACTGTGGCGCGCTTACACTAATTGCGCCGCATAAGAATGCATTCATAAAAAATGCTAAACATATTTATTTATACATATACTGAGTATACCTTATGTTGGTGTACCTTGCGTAACTGCATGAACCCGTATGGCACAATACAACTCAGTACATTTTGGGTCATTACGTCAATTTGATACCCTTTCTTTAGTAGAATTGTATAAATTGGAAGCTAGGTAATCAGCTCGCCGGTGATTTGCAGCTGGCGCAGTTGACCGCGCTGAGTGGTGAACTGCGTGTTAGAAAAGAGGAGATCTCAGACTGGCTTACCTGTATGTCAATCAAGTGGCAAATGCCAAAGTAAGGATGGATGATAGGCTAACTTCTTCTTTTTTTTTCCAATGCCATGCGATCTACCCACACTACCTTTGCGATCGACGTATTGGGCACCCCTGCTCTAAAACATAGGTGTACATAGTATTCAAAGTACAGAATACAAATCCTCAAATCATTCTGTGAGAGGTCAAGTATATAGATGCTAGAATAGAATGTTAAATGTCAGGTTCCTCAGAAACGTTAGGGGACACATTTTGACATTCTGCACAGCAGGTGCAGAACTCCGTACAGGGAAGGCCAACAGAGAGGCACTGGCACTTTCCACTCTCTCCACACTTTGCAATACAAGTGAGTAATGTCTCTCACTTCTGTAGGTGCTGGGGGTTTTGTAAATAGCACTGGTTGAATGGCCCCATCTCTGACAATCCACCCCTTGCCAATAGGACTCCATAACAAGGTTTGGGTTCAGGCTGTGACACCATATCGCTGTCTGAAACATTGCTCTCTGCACATGTTGTTGAAATGCATCCTCTGTTGGCGGCAAGGATGGTGCTCCATGCCTTACATCTTGCAGTCATATTCCCGCATCATTGTGAGGTCTGATGACACAGGTGTGGAAGTACTGCTCATATATTATGCAAGCAAATACATGTTTGGTTCATCTCTAGTGTACATGCATGCAGGCCATGGAATGAGAGAGAGATATGTCCCCATCAACACCATATGTGAGAACATTGGAAAAGACATGTCTAACTGTCTACCAGCATGTCATGCACTCACTGGCTGTGGCACAACAAGTAGTTTGTACAGAATAGGGAAGACAACAGCATTCACCAAACTCGAGACCCCTCTCAGCGAGCTCAAAGATCTGGCCCATGTTGGACTCTCTGCCAGCTTGGAAGAGTCTTTGCCAGTCGCAAAAGAATTTGCGCTTCTGCTATATGGAAAAAAGAAAAAGGACTGATGTGCACAAACTTGGATGAACTGAGGGTCATAATTGCATCAACAACAGATGCAGCCTCGGAAAATCTGCCACCAGCAGAGGATGCATTTCAACAACATGTGCAGAGAGCAATGTTTCAGACAGCGATATGGTGTCATCTGGGGTTAAGTTGGGATTTGATATGTGTGGGGGCTCTGTGTGGGGGGGGGGGTCGAAGATCTCATGAGTTGACCTTAAGGGCTATACTGTATATGAGGCCCTAAAGCAACTGCTCCATTATCTGTATCAAATGCACATTGATGCCACCATGACACAATACAAATAGAAAGTACTACAAATAAAGTGGAATTAATTTACATCTTAAATTATGAATGTACTCACAGAAATGTTTACAAATATCCAACCTTCAAATCGCTATTTTAAATCAAAATTGCTCTGCACACTTGCTAAAGAACATTTGTGTGAAATCTCAGTTCATTTGTAGGGCTGCGAGATGATGGCCAAAAGTATGCAGTACATTTCACTGTAAACGATTGAATCATCACCGAATTCTGTGACTGATCATAACTCGGGGGCTTAGCCCCGGCCCAATTTAACCCCTGGGTGTCACAGCCTGAACCCAAACCTTGTTATGGAGTCCTATTGGCAAGGGGTGGATTGTCAGAGATGGGGCCATTCAACCAGTGCTATTTACAAAACCCCCAGCACCTACAGAAGTGAGAGACATTACTCACTTGTATTGCAAAGTGTGGAGAGAGTGGAAAGTGCCAGTGCCTCTCTGTTGGCCTTCCCTGTACGGAGTTCTGCACCTGCTGTGCAGAATGTCAAAATGTGTCCCTAACGTTTCTGAGGAACCTGACATTTAACATTCTATTCTAGCATCTATATACTTGACCTCTCACAGAATGATTTGAGGATTTGTATTCTGTACTTTGAATACTATGTACACCTATGTTTTAGAGCAGGGGTGCCCAATACGTCGATCGCAAAGGTAGTCTGGGTAGATCGCATGGCATTGGAAAAAAAAAGAAGAAGTTAGCCTATCATCCATCCTTACTTTGGCATTTGCCACTTGATTGACATACAGGTAAGCCAGTCTGAGATCTCCTCTTTTCTAACACGCAGTTCACCACTCAGCGCGGTCAACTGCGCCAGCTGCAAATCACCGGCGAGCTGATTACCTAGCTTCCAATTTATACAATTCTACTAAAGAAAGGTATCAAATTGACGTAATGACCCAAAATGTACTGAGTTGTATTGTGCCATACGGGTTCATGCAGTTACGCAAGGTACACCAACATAAGGTATACTCAGTATATGTATAAATAAATATATGTTTAGCATTTTTTATGAATGCATTCTTATGCGGCGCAATTAGTGTAAGCGCGCCACAGTTTATCCGCCGCCGCGAGGTTCTGCAGTCCACTAGCACCCCCCCCCCCCTGCTCGCGACACAGGGGCGGCCCCGTAGGTAGATACATTTGACTTGGTCATTTTAACCGTAGCTCCCAAGCTGAAGAAGTGTGGGCACCCCTGTTTTAGAGGCTTGCCATTTAGAACTAATACACTTTATTTTATTGGGTTACCCTTATTCTGACTATTTAGTGATGTAGTTCAGCCGCCTGGTCTTTCCCTCTCCAAATAAGATGACCATCAGAGTGAGCATTCTTAACTTATAGGCTATTATGCCACTTCTCCCCCATTAGGAGTTTGACTGTCTCAGAGAAGAGGTAGGCCTATGTGTAAAGAAATCTCATTGCAATAGAACTGCACCAGATATTTCCACACACCTACTGGTTAGTGTTCAATAGCACCCTAGACAATTTGGTAATGGTATATTTTTTAGGGTTTCTGTTTTTCTGATAAATGAGAGAAAAGTGAACGAGTCCTATGTTCCTATCACCAAAAAGTACAATTTCCGTCTAAACTAAAGCTAAGTTTACAGGACTATAATTCAGTATTTGTTAGGTAAATAATTGTCTGACTATTTGGTGATGTAGGACAGCCACCTGGTTCATACCTCAGCAAATCTGAAGAGGAAAAGAGTGATCCTTCTGAAGTTATGGGCTTTCTTGTCACCTTCCCATCCGGCTGGTCTAATTTGGCTCCTTTTCTAAAGACACAACCCAAAAAACATTTTTTCCCCCCAAAATAAAATTTGACAACAATCATTTCATTAATGGGAGACCCTGAAGATAAGAACAATCATTGTTGTGTTTTGTTCTACCTCGGGTAGGGGTATCTCGGGTAGGGGTACCTCGGGGGTACCTCGGGTAGGGATACCTCGAAATCTGAGGGCCCTTCCTGCTAGACTAAACTGAGACGTCACTCCTGTAGAATCAGCTGACCGTTCTTCCTCTTCCTCTTCCTCCTCCTCCTCCTCCTCCTCCTCCTCCTCCTCCTCCTCCTCCTCTCCTCCTCCTCTTCCTGCAGGGTTGGGATCCTCGGACCCGGATGATCCTGTTTAAGATGTTGAATCGAGGAGTCATCTGTGAAATCAACGGCTGCATCAGCACAGGAAGGAGGTCAGGAGCCACACACTCACACTCACTCACACCACACACACTCACTCACACTCACACTCACTCACACTCTCACTCACTCACACTCACACTCACTCACTCACACTCACACACACTCACACTCACTCACACTCACACTCACTCACACTCACTCACTCACTCA
>JAAKFY010000004.1:1251038-1271038 GCA_011823955.1 Dissostichus mawsoni | reverse complement strand
CAGAACCACAGAAGAAGATTTAGGGTCAGTCCAGAACCACAGAAGAAGAGTTAGGGTCAGTCCAGAACCACAGAGGAAGAGTTAGGGTCAGTCCAGAACCACAGAAGAAGAGTTAGGGTCAGTCCAGAACCACAGAAGAAGAGTTAGGGTCAGTCCAGAACCACAGAAGAAGAGTTCAGGTGAGTCCAGAACCACAGAGGAAGAGTTCAGGTGAGTCCAGAACCACAGAGGAAGAGTTAGGGTCAGTCCAGAACCACAGAGGAAGGGTTCAGGTGAGTCCAGAACCACAGAAGAAGATTTAGGGTCAGTCCAGAACCACAGAAGAAGAGTTAGGGTCAGTCCAGAACCACAGAGGAAGAGTTCAGGTGAGTCCAGAACCACAGAGGAAGAGTTCAGGTGAGTCCAGAACCACAGAAGAAGAGTTAGGGTCAGTCCAGAACCACAGAAGAAGAGTTAGGGTCACTCCAGAACCACAGAAGAAGAGTTAGGGTCAGTCCAGAACCACAGAGGAAGAGTTCAGGTGAGTCCAGAACCACAGAGGAAGAGTTAGGGTCAGTCCAGAACCACAGAGGAAGAGTTCCGGTGAATCCAGAACCACAGAGGAAGAGTTCAGGCCAGTCCAGAACCACAGAGGAAGAGTTCAGGTGAGTCCAGAACCACAGAGGAAGAGTTAGGGTCAGTCCAGAACCACAGAGGAAGAGTTCAGGTCAGTCCAGAACCACAGAGGAAGAGTTAGGGTCAGTCCAGAACCACAGAGGAAGAGTTAGGGTCAGTCCAGAACCACAGAGGAAGAGTTAGGGTCAGTCCAGAACCACAGAAGAAGAGTTCAGGTGAGTCCACTACCACAGAAGAAGATCATGTGTAACAGTTCATCTTCTTTTGTTCGGCAGGTTCCGTCACGGTTACTGTAAAGGGAACCCCAGGAAGATGGTGAGAACGTGGGCAGAGAAAGAGATGAGGAACCTGATCAGGTCAGAACCTTTCTGTGACATCAGAACCAAGTTGACCTTATCTTACCCAGTAGAACCTGTTTTCACTGACCAGTAGAACCTGTTTACACTGACCGGTAAAACCCAGTAGAACCTGTTTTCACTGACCAGTAGAACCCAGTAGAACCTGTTTACACTGACCGGTAAAACCCAGTAGAACCTGTTAACACTGACCAGTAGAACCTGTTAACACTGACCAGTAGAACCTGTTTACACTGACCTTATCTTACCCAGTAGAACCTGTTTTCACTGACCAGTAGAACCCAGTAGAACCTGTTTACACTGACCGGTAGAACCCAGTAGAACCTGTTTACATTGATCAGTAGAACCTGTTTACACTGACCAGTAGAACCTGTTAACACTGACCAGTAGAACCTGTTCTCACTGACCGGTAGAACCCAGTATAACCTGTTTACACTGACCAGTAGAACCCAGTAGAACCGGTTCTCACTGACCGGTAGAACCCAGTATAACCTGTTTACACTGACCGGTAGAACCCAGTAGAACCTGTTTTCACTGACCGGTAGAACCCAGTATAACCTGTTTTCACTGACCGGTAGAACCCAGTATAACCTGTTTACACTGACCGGTAGAACCCATAGAACCGGTTCTCACTGACCGGTAGAACCCAGTAGAATCTGCTTTCACTGAACAGTAGAACCTGTTCTGTGTGCAGGCTGCAGACGGCAGGGATCCCCAGTCCAGAACCGCTGCTGCTCCGGAGTCACGTTCTGCTGATGAGCTTCATCGGAAAAGACAACACGTAAGAACCAGAGTCAACAGGAAGTGATTTATTCCTGAACTGACTTCCTGTTGTGACTGGACTTCCTGTTGTGACTTCCTGTTTATGTCCTGACTTCCTGTGTTAGCCCCGCCCCCCTGCTGAAGAACGCCTCCCTCTCGGACTCGAAGGCCCGCGAGCTGTACCTGCAGGTTCTGCAGAACATGAGGACCATGTTCCAGGAGGCTCGCCTGGTCCACGCGGACCTCAGCGAGTACAACATGCTGTAAGAGACCCTTTCAAAATAAAAGCCTCTGAAAACCCTCTGAAAATGCATCTTTTTAGAAAAGCCTTTCTCTAGATCTCTGAAACCCTACTTGTTGCCATGCCGACGTAAACGCCACTGCTTTTATTCTGTTGTTTTATTTGTTTTTGTTGTTTTGTTTCAACCATTTCACTCTGAATCACTTCGACTTCGGTTTACTCAAATGTCCTGCCTGCAGATATCACGACGGAGACGCTTACATCATCGACGTGTCTCAGTCCGTGGAGCACGACCACCCGCACGCTCTGGAGTTCCTGAGGAAAGACTGCAGCAACGTCAACGGTGAGAAACCTGCAGAACCAGAACCTGAATGTTCTCCTCCAATGTGAGAGAAACCTGCAGAACCAGAACCTGAATGTTCTCCTCCAATGTGAGAGAAACCTGCAGAACCAGAACCTGAATGTCCTCCTCCAATGTGAGAGTAGCATGCTAACAAAGGTATCCCAACTGTAGCTGTGTGCATGACAGCATGTATGATTACCTAGAACAGGGGTTCCAAAAGTGGGCGTCGCGAGATGATTACAAAATAAAAATTGTAAATTAAAAGAAATTATTAATAATAACGTGTGCATAGACATTTTTCAGCAGCGAGGTTCCCCTTTGACAATCCACTAGCGCAGTGTTTCTCAAACTCTTTCATACCAAGGACCTCTTAACCAATAGAAAACACTCGGGGACCACCTGACTCCACAGATATCCAGAAACAACAGGCCTGCCTCCACTCCAACAGTACATGACAATGACAGCCTAATAATGACAGCTTAACTTCTCTACATCGCCTCGTTCACACATTAAATCAACAATACAAATACAGCTACAGATTATATCAGCTTTTGTTCAAATGTGATTTAAAATGCTCTCAGGTTTTACACCTCTAATGAAATGTAGACTACAGTTATTACGGAGTTTATGTCCAACAGACTCACAGATCGTTGGCTACTGAGAGAAATGCAGAACACACCGCATGCAGTACGACACAAACCTCCGCTGTGGATTTTCAAAACAAAATACAGTAAAACTTTGGTCGCAGGCCCAAGTTTACTCTCTGAGGTCTAACTCTCTGAGGTCTAACTCTCTGAGGTCTAACTCTCTGAGGTCTGACTCTCTGAGGTCTAACTCTCTGAGGTCTGACTCTCTGAGGTCTAACTCTCTGAGGTCTGACTCTCTGAGGTCTGACTCTCTGAGGTCTACCTCTCTGAGGTCTGACTCTCTGAGGTCTAACTCTCTGAGGTCTAACTCTCTGGGGTCTAACTCTCTGAGGTCTACCTCTCTGAGGTCTGACTCTCTGAGGTCTAACTCTCTGAGGTCTGACTCTCTGAGGTCTGACTCTCTGAGGTCTAACTCTCTGAGGTCTGACTCTCTGAGGTCTAACTCTCTGAGGTCTGACTCTCTGAGGTCGACCTCTCTGAGGTCTAACTCTCTGAGGTCTAACTCTCTGAGGTCTAACTCTCTGAGGTCTACCTCTCTGAGGTCTAACTCTCTGAGGTCTAACTCTCTGAGGTCTACCTCTCTGAGGACTCTCTGAGGTCTACCTCTCTGAGGTCTAACTCTCTGAGGTCTAACTCTGAGGTCTAACTCTCTGAGGTCTGACTCTCTGAGGTCTAACTCTCTGAGGTCTAACTCTCTGAGGTCTAACTCTCTGAGGTCTGACTCTCTGAGGTCTGACTCTCTGAGGTCTAACTCTCTGAGGTCTAACTCTCTGAGGTCTGACTCTCTGAGGTCTGAGCCCTTTGTTCTCATGTTAGGCTCGTCTGGGCTTTTTCTGTAAAAATGCTATTAAAACATGAACCTTGGTGCCCGTCGGGCTGGCCTGCAGGCTCTGCCCCAACAGCAGCCTCTGATCAACAGACTTCATGCAAAGCTTCATCGGATGCATAGATAATAATCTCTATCTCACTCCTAACACCTGAATCTACTTCCAGCATGGATACATGTTCATCAAATACATCCATTGTTTGTTCTATATGCTTCTTGATATCCTAAAAAAACACATCGTTTTTCTAGATCAGATTACAAATCGCCTGAAAATGGTCCAAACAAGTGGCAACATGTGTGACGAAGGTGTTGCGCTGGGCTATACATGCAATCGAAAGTGAAACTTAAGCTCGCTCCATGCGGAGATATATAAAGTTTGGGAACCCCTGATTACCTGGAAGAGCATCAGGACTGTTTAGGCATATGATAGCTATGTGATGAACATGATGATTCAGCCTCTATGGAGAGAGACAGATGACAAGCATGATCATTTCTGACGTGGAGCTAATCTGAAGTAAACATTGAATACTGCTTTCTATTCCTCCATCTTGTGACTGTGTAACTCCCTCTCTTGGATATCAGCATGTGAAGGACACTGTTCAGGAACTAGCTGATGCTCTGTATGTGATGACTCCTTCCATTCTGGAGAGGATCACAGATACATGGATCCTGAGATTGAAGCTCAAGCCGGAGACCAGGGAGATTTCTTAATGACCCTCCTGCAGAACCTCACGTGTGTTCCTCAGGTTCTCACGTGTGTTCCTCAGGTTCTCACGTGTGTTCCTCAGGTTCTCACGTGTGTTCCTCAGGTTCTCACGTGTGTTCCTCAGGTTCTGATGTGTGTTCCTCAGGTTCTCACGTGTGTTCCTCAGGTTCTGACGTGTGTTCCTCAGGTTCTGACGTGTGTTCCTCAGGTACTCACGTGTGTTCCTCAGGTTCTCACGTGTGTTCCTCAGGTTCTCACGTGTGTTCCTCAGGTTCTGATGTGTGTTCCTCAGGTTCTCACGTGTGTTCCTCAGGTTCTGACGTGTGTTCCTCAGGTTCTCATGTGTGTTCCTCAGGTTCTGACGTGTGTTCCTCAGGTTCTCACGTGTGTTCCTCAGGTTCTGACGTGTGTTCCTCAGGTTCTCACGTGTGTTCCTCAGGTTCTGACGTGTGTTCCTCAGGTTCTGACGTGTGTTCCTCAGGTTCTCACGTGTGTTCCTCAGGTTCTGACGTGTGTTCCTCAGGTTCTGATGTGTGTTCCTCAGGTTCTCACGTGTGTTCCTCAGGTTCTCACGTGTGTTCCTCAGGTTCTCACGTGTGTTCCTCAGGTTCTGACGTGTGTTCCTCAGGTTCTGACGTGTGTTCCTCAGGTTCTCACGTGTGTTCCTCAGGTTCTGACGTGTGTTCCTCAGGTTCTCACGTGTGTTCCTCAGGTTCTGACGTGTGTTCCTCAGGTTCTGACGTGTGTTCCTCAGGTTCTCACGTGTGTTCCTCAGGTTCTCACGTGTGTTCCTCAGGTTCTGACGTGTGTTCCTCAGGTTCTGACGTGTGTTCCTCAGGTTCTGACGTGTGTTCCTCAGGTTCTCACGTGTGTTCCTCAGGTTCTCACGTGTGTTCCTCAGGTTCTGACGTGTGTTCCTCAGGTTCTCATGTGTGTTCCTCAGGTTCTGACGTGTGTTCCTCAGGTTCTGAACTGTGTTCCTCAGGTTCTCACGTGTGTTCCTCAGGTTCTGATGTGTGTTCCTCAGGTTCTCACGTGTGTTCCTCAGGTTCTCACGTGTGTTCCTCAGGTTCTGACGTGTGTTCCTCAGGTTCTGACGTGTGTTCCTCAGGTTCTGACGTGTGTTCCTCAGGTTCTGACGTGTGTTCCTCAGGTTCTGACGTGTGTTCCTCAGGTTCTCACGTGTGTTCCTCAGGTTCTGACGTGTGTTCCTCAGGTTCTCACGTGTGTTCCTCAGGTTCTGACGTGTGTTCCTCAGGTTCTGACGTGTGTTCCTCAGGTTCTGACGTGTGTTCCTCAGTGTGTTCCTCAGGTTTTCACGTGTGTTCCTCAGGTTCTGACGTGTGTTCCTCAGGTTCTGACGTGTGTTCCTCAGGTTCTGACGTGTGTTCCTCAGGTTCTGACGTGTGTTCCTCAGGTTCTGACGTGTGTTCCTCAGGTTCTCACGTGTGTTCCTCAGGTTCTCACGTGTGTTCCTCAGGTTCTCACGTGTGTTCCTCAGGTTCTCACGTGTGTTCCTCAGGTTCTGACGTGTGTTCCTCAGGTTCTGACGTGTGTTCCTCAGGTTCTGACATGTGTTCCTCACTGACGTGTGTTCCTCAGGTTCTCACGTGTGTTCCTCAGGTTCTCACGTGTGTTCCTCAGGTTCTGACGTGTGTTCCTCAGGTTCTGACGTGTGTTCCTCAGGTTCTGACGTGTGTTCCTCAGGTTCTGACGTGTGTTCCTCAGGTTCTGACGTGTGTTCCTCAGGTTCTGACGTGTGTTCCTCAGGTTCTGACGTGTGTTCCTCAGGTTCTCACGTGTGTTCCTCAGGTTTTCACGTGTGTTCCTCAGGTTCTGACGTGTGTTCCTCAGGTTCTGACGTGTGTTCCTCAGGTTCTGACGTGTGTTCCTCAGGTTCTCACGTGTGTTCCTCAGGTTCTCACGTGTGTTCCTCAGGTTCTGACGTGTGTTCCTCAGGTTCTCACGTGTGTTCCTCAGGTTCTGACGTGTGTTCCTCAGGTTCTGACGTGTGTTCCTCAGGTTCTGACATGTGTTCCTCACTGACGTGTGTTCCTCAGGTTCTCACGTGTGTTCCTCAGGTTCTGACGTGTGTTCCTAAGGTTCTGACGTGTGTTCCTCAGGTTCTGACATGTGTTCCTCACTGACGTGTGTTCCTCAGGTTCTCACGTGTGTTCCTCAGGTTCTCACGTGTGTTCCTCAGGTTCTGACGTGTGTTCCTCAGGTTCTGACGTGTGTTCCTCAGGTTCTGACGTGTGTTCCTCAGGTTCTGACGTGTGTTCCTCAGGTTCTGACGTGTGTTCCTCAGGTTTTCACGTGTGTTCCTCAGGTTCTGACGTGTGTTCCTCAGGTTCTGACGTGTGTCCTCAGGTTCTGACGTGTGTTCCTCAGGTTCTCACGTGTGTTCCTCAGGTTCTCACGTGTGTTCCTCAGGTTCTGACGTGTGTTCCTCAGGTTCTCACGTGTGTTCCTCAGGTTCTGACGTGTGTTCCTCAGGTTCTGACGTGTGTTCCTCAGGTTCTGACATGTGTTCCTCACTGACGTGTGTTCCTCAGGTTCTCACGTGTGTTCCTCAGGTTCTGACGTGTGTTCCTCAGGTTCTGACGTGTGTTCCTCAGGTTCTGACGTGTGTTCCTCAGGTTCTGACGTGTGTTCCTCAGGTTCTCACGTGTGTTCCTCAGGTTCTGACGTGTGTTCCTCAGGTTCTGATGTGTGTTCCTCAGGTTCTGACGTGTGTTCCTCAGGTTCTCACGTGTGTTCCTCAGGTTCTCACGTGTGTTCCTCAGGTTCTGACGTGTGTTCCTCAGGTTCTGACGTGTGTTCCTCAGGTTCTCACGTGTGTTCCTCAGGTTCTGACGTGTGTTCCTCAGGTTCTCACGTGTGTTCCTCAGGTTCTGACGTGTGTTCCTCAGGTTCTCACGTGTGTTCCTCAGGTTCTCACGTGTGTTCCTCAGGTTCTGACGTGTGTTCCTCAGGTTCTCACGTGTGTTCCTCAGGTTCTGACGTGTGTTCCTCAGGTTCTGACGTGTGTTCCTCAGGTTCTGACATGTGTTCCTCACTGACGTGTGTTCCTCAGGTTCTCACGTGTGTTCCTCAGGTTCTCACGTGTGTTCCTCAGGTTCTGACGTGTGTTCCTCAGGTTCTGACGTGTGTTCCTCAGGTTCTGACGTGTGTTCCTCAGGTTCTGACGTGTGTTCCTCAGGTTCTGACGTGTGTTCCTCAGGTTCTGACGTGTGTTCCTCAGGTTCTGACGTGTGTTCCTCAGGTTCTCACGTGTGTTCCTCAGGTTTTCACGTGTGTTCCTCAGGTTCTGACGTGTGTTCCTCAGGTTCTGACGTGTTCCTCAGGTTCTGACGTGTGTTCCTCAGGTTCTCACGTGTGTTCCTCAGGTTCTCACGTGTGTTCCTCAGGTTCTGACGTGTGTTCCTCAGGTTCTCACGTGTGTTCCTCAGGTTCTGACGTGTGTTCCTCAGGTTCTGACGTGTGTTCCTCAGGTTCTGACATGTGTTCCTCACTGACGTGTGTTCCTCAGGTTCTCACGTGTGTTCCTCAGGTTCTGACGTGTGTTCCTAAGGTTCTGACGTGTGTTCCTCAGGTTCTGACATGTGTTCCTCACTGACGTGTGTTCCTCAGGTTCTCACGTGTGTTCCTCAGGTTCTCACGTGTGTTCCTCAGGTTCTGACGTGTGTTCCTCAGGTTCTGACGTGTGTTCCTCAGGTTCTGACGTGTGTTCCTCAGGTTCTGACGTGTGTTCCTCAGGTTCTGACGTGTGTTCCTCAGGTTTTCACGTGTGTTCCTCAGGTTCTGACGTGTGTTCCTCAGGTTCTGACGTGTGTTCCTCAGGTTCTGACGTGTGTTCCTCAGGTTCTCACGTGTGTTCCTCAGGTTCTCACGTGTGTTCCTCAGGTTCTCACGTGTGTTCCTCAGGTTCTGATGTGTGTTCCTCAGGTTCTCACGTGTGTTCCTCAGGTTCTGACGTGTGTTCCTCAGGTTCTCATGTGTGTTCCTCAGGTTCTGACGTGTGTTCCTCAGGTTCTCACGTGTGTTCCTCAGGTTCTGACGTGTGTTCCTCAGGTTCTCACGTGTGTTCCTCAGGTTCTGACGTGTGTTCCTCAGGTTCTGACGTGTGTTCCTCAGGTTCTCACGTGTGTTCCTCAGGTTCTGACGTGTGTTCCTCAGGTTCTGATGTGTTCCTCAGGTTCTCACGTGTGTTCCTCAGGTTCTCACGTGTGTTCCTCAGGTTCTCACGTGTGTTCCTCAGGTTCTGACGTGTGTTCCTCAGGTTCTGACGTGTGTTCCTCAGGTTCTCACGTGTGTTCCTCAGGTTTTCACGTGTGTTCCTCAGGTTCTGACGTGTGTTCCTCAGGTTCTGACGTGTGTTCCTCAGGTTCTGACGTGTGTTCCTCAGGTTCTCACGTGTGTTCCTCAGGTTCTCACGTGTGTTCCTCAGGTTCTGACGTGTGTTCCTCAGGTTCTCACGTGTGTTCCTCAGGTTCTGACGTGTGTTCCTCAGGTTCTGACGTGTGTTCCTCAGGTTCTGACATGTGTTCCTCACTGACGTGTGTTCCTCAGGTTCTCACGTGTGTTCCTCAGGTTCTGACGTGTGTTCCTCAGGTTCTGACGTGTGTTCCTCAGGTTCTGACATGTGTTCCTCACTGACGTGTGTTCCTCAGGTTCTCACGTGTGTTCCTCAGGTTCTCACGTGTGTTCCTCAGGTTCTGACGTGTTTCCTCAGGTTCTGACGTGTGTTCCTCAGGTTCTGACGTGTGTTCCTCAGGTTCTGACGTGTGTTCCTCAGGTTCTCACGTGTGTTCCTCAGGTTTTCACGTGTGTTCCTCAGGTTCTGACGTGTGTTCCTCAGGTTCTGACGTGTGTTCCTCAGGTTCTCACGTGTGTTCCTCAGGTTCTCACGTGTGTTCCTCAGGTTCTCACGTGTGTTCCTCAGGTTCTGACGTGTGTTCCTCAGGTTCTCACGTGTGTTCCTCAGGTTCTGACGTGTGTTCCTCAGGTTCTGACGTGTGTTCCTCAGGTTCTGACATGTGTTCCTCACTGACGTGTGTTCCTCAGGTTCTCACGTGTGTTCCTCAGGTTCTGACGTGTGTTCCTCAGGTTCTGACGTGTGTTCCTCAGGTTCTGACATGTGTTCCTCACTGACGTGTGTTCCTCAGGTTCTCACGTGTGTTCCTCAGGTTCTCACGTGTGTTCCTCAGGTTCTGACGTGTGTTCCTCAGGTTCTGACGTGTGTTCCTCAGGTTCTGACGTGTGTTCCTCAGGTTCTGACGTGTGTTCCTCAGGTTCTGACGTGTGTTCCTCAGGTTCTGACGTGTGTTCCTCAGGTTCTGACGGCCCCCGTTTGTGTGTTTCCAGATTTCTTTATGAAACGCGGCGTGCCAGTGATGACGGTCAGAGAACTGTTTGACTTCATCACCGACCCGTCAATCACCCGCCAGAACATGGACCAGTACCTGGAGAAGGTCTGAGAACACCTTCAGAAGCACATATAATAATGCTGACTCATGTCAGGGTTTAATGCTGACTCATGTCAGGGTTTAATGCTGACTCATGTCAGGGTTTAATGCTGACTCATCTCAGGGTTTAATGCTGACTCATGTCAGGGTTTAGGACTCATAATGCTGACTCATGTCAGGGTTTAGGACTCATAGTGCTGACTCATGTCAGGTTTAGGACTCATAGTGCTGACTCATGTCAGGGTTTAGGACTCATAGTGCTGACTCATGTCAGGGTTTAGGACTCATAGTGCTGACTCATGTCAGGGTTTAGGACTCATAGTGCTGACTCATGTCAGGGTTTAGGACTCATAGTGCTGATTCATGTCAGGGTTTAGGACTCATAGTGCTGACTCATGTCAGGGTTTAGGACTCATAATGCTGACTCATGTCAGGGTTTAAGACTCATAGTGCTGACTCATGTCAGGGTTTAGGACTCATAATGCTGACTCATGTCAGGGTTTAGGACTCATAGTGCTGATTCATGTCAGGGTTTAGGACTCATAGTGCTGACTCATGTCAGGGTTTAGGACTCATAGTGCTGACTCATGTCAGGGTTTAGGACTCATAATGCTGACTCATGTCTCCAGGTGATGGTGATAGCAGCTGATCGGACGTCGGAGCAGCGATCGGATCAGGACCGAGTAGACGAGGAGGTAATAGGAAACACACACACTACTTCCTGTTGAGCTGGACATGTGATCATGTGATGACCCCCCCCCAGGTGTTTATGAAGGCCTACATCCCCCGCACCCTGACGGAAGTGAGTCACTACGAGAGAGACATTGACCTGATGAGGACGAAGGAGGAGGAGTCAGCCATCAGCGGTCACCATGACAACGTGAGGGAGAACACACACACTTACACACACACACACACACCACACACACACACACATACACTCACACAGACACACACACACAGACACACACACTCTCACACACACACACAGAGACACACACACACATACACTCACACACACACTCACACAACACACACACACACAGACACTCTCACACACACACACACTTGTGTAACAGTCGTTGTGGGTTCAGGTTCTCTATCAGACGCTGACTGGACTGAAGAAGGATCTCTCTGGAGTTCAAACGGTACGAACACCTCTTAGCTTAGCTTCCCTCTGATTGGCTGACTGTGATTGGCTCACTCTGATTGGCCGACTGTGCTGTATCCTCAGGTTCCTGCTCTCTTGCAGGACGACCAGTCTTCATCCTCTGAGGAGGAGGAAGAGGAAGAGGGGGAGGAAGAGGGGGAGGAAGAGGAGCAGAGTGAGGAATCCCAGATCGACAAAAAGGTATTTCATTCTTTCTGTTAGCTAATGTTACCTAGCTACCTAACGAGCTATCTCTCGGCTCTTTATTTAGATCCGTATTAACTCTGTGTTTCCTCAGGAGAAGAAGAAGATGGTGAAGGTGGCTCAGAGAGAGAAGAGGAAGGTCAAGTTGCCGAAGCACGTGAAGAAGAGGAAGGAGAAGGTGTCCAAGACCAAGAAAGGGAAATGACAACTTCCTGTAACTTTGAATAAAACTCTGAAAAATGTTTCCTGTTTTTCTTCTGAGACGTGTGTGTGTGTGTGTGTGTGTGTGTGTGTGTGTGTGTGTGTGTGTGTGTGTGTGTGTGTGTGTGTGTGTGGTGTGTGTGTGTGTGTGTGTGGGTGTGTGTGTGTGTGTGTGTGTGTGTGTGTGTGTGTGTGTGTGTGTGTGTGTGTGTGTGTGTGTGTGTGTGTGTGTGTGTGTGTGTGTGTGTGTGTGTGTGTGTGTGTGTGTGTGTGTGTGGTGTGTGTGTGTGTGTGTGTGTGTGTGTGTGTGTGTGTGTGTGTGTGTGTGTGTGTTGTGTGTGTGTGTGTGTGTGGGTGTGTGTGGTGTGTGTGTGGTGTGTGTGTGTGGGTGTGTGTGTGGTGTGTGTGTGTGTGTGTGTGTGTGTGTGTGTGTGTGTGTTGTGTGTGTGTGTGTGTGTGTGTGTTCTGATTAACTTCAGACCCAATAAATATATGAATCAGATTTAAAATAATAAATATGTATTTAGTGATAACAGACGAGGAGACTAAACATAGAGATGTGTGTGTGTGTGTGTGTGTAGTCTCGGGAGTGGAGGGCGTCGTCACCTCGGGCTGCATCTCTCTGACAGCTCTCATTACATATAAATCAGATATAAGTATATATGATTAGCAGCACTGGGTACTTCCTCCTCCTCTGGAGTTCTTATATATAAACTGAATGAGTGTTTATATATATATTTGTACATTAGTACAGATATATATATATATTAACACTCTTTCAGTTTATATATTTATATATATATTAGTACAGAGAGTTACTGAGACAGAATGAGAGCTGATAAGATTCAAGGCTTTGTCCTCACGGAGCAGAGACCATGAAGACAGGACACAACAAATACAACTGATAGAGCAAGAGAATGTTCTGAGATACCAAGGGTCTGTGTACAAGTACATGGAGTATGAGATACCAAGGGTCTGTGTACAAGTACATGGAGTATGAGATACCAAGGGTCTGTATACAAGTACATGGAGTATGAGATACCAAGGGTCTGTGTACAAGTACATGGAGTATGAGATACCAAGGGTCTGTATACAAGTACATGGAGTATGAGATACCAAGGGTCTGTGTACAAGTACATGGAGTATGAGATACCAAGGGTCTGTGTACAAGTACATGGAGTATGAGATACCAAGGGTCTGTGTACAACTACATGGAGTATGAGATACCAAGGGTCTGTGTACAAGTACATGGAGTATGAGATACAAAGGGTCTGTGTACAAGTACATGGAGTATGAGATACCAAGGGTCTGTGTACAAGTACATGGAGTATGAGATACCAAGGGTCTGTGTACAAGTACATGGAGTATGAGATATAGAGAAGGGTCTGTATACAAGTACATGGAGTATGAGATATAGATAAGGGTCTGTATACAAGTACATGGAGTATGAGATAACAAGAAGGGTCTGTATACAAGTAGATGGAGTATGAGATACCAAGGGTCTGTATACAAGTACATGGAGTATGAGATACAAAGGGTCTGTATACAAGTACATGGAGTATGAGATACCAAGGGTCTGTATACAAGTACATGGAGTATGAGATACCAAGGGTCTGTGTACAAGTACATGGAGTATGAGATACCAAGGGTCTGTGTACAAGTACATAGAGTATGAGATACCAAGGGTCTGTGTACAAGTACATGGAGTATGAGATACCAAGGGTCTGTATAGAAGTACATGGAGTATGAGATATAGAGAAGGGTCTGTATACAAGTACATGGAGTATGAGATAACAAGAAGGGTCTGTATACAAGTACATGGAGTATGAGATACAGAGAAGAGTCTGTATACAAGTACATGGAGTATGAGATACCAAGGGTCTGTGTACAAGTACATGGAGTATGAGATACCAAGGGTCTGTGTACAAGTACATGGAGTATGAGATACCAAGGGTCTGTATACAAGTACATGGAGTATGAGATACCAAGGGTCTGTGTACAAGTACATGGAGTATGAGATACCAAGGGTCTGTATACAAGTACATGGAGTATGAGATACCAAGGGTCTGTGTACAAGTACATGGAGTATGAGATACCAAGGGTCTGTGTACAAGTACATGGAGTATGAGATACCAAGGGTCTGTGTACAAGTACATGGAGTATTAGATACCAAGGGTCTGTGTACAAGTACATGGAGTATGAGATACCAAGGGTCTGTGTACAAGTACATGGAGTATGAGATACAAAGGGTCTGTGTACAAGTACATGGAGTATGAGATACCAAGGGTCTGTGTACAAGTACATGGAGTATGAGATACCAAGGGTCTGTGAACAAGTACATGGAGTATGAGATACCAAGGGTCTGTGTACAAGTACATGGAGTATGAGATACAAAGGGTCTGTGTACAAGTACATGGAGTATGAGATACCAAGGGTCTGTGTACAAGTACATGGAGTATGAGATACCAAGGGTCTGTGTACAAGTACATGGAGTATGAGATACCAAGGGTCTGTGTACAAGTACATGGAGTATGAGATACCAAGGGTCTGTGTACAAGTACATGGAGTATGAGATACCAAGGGTCTGTGTACAAGTACATGGAGTATGAGATACCAAGGGTCTGTGTACAAGTACATGGAGTATGAGATACCAAGGGTCTGTGTACAAGTACATGGAGTATGAGATACAAAGGGTCTGTGTACAAGTACATGGAGTATGAGATACCAAGGGTCTGTGTACAAGTACATGGAGTATGAGATACCAAGGGTCTGTGTACAAGTACATGGTATGAGATATAGAGAAGGGTCTGTATACAAGTACATGGAGTATGAGATATAGATAAGGGTCTGTATACAAGTACATGGAGTATGAGATAACAAGAAGGGTCTGTATACAAGTAGATGGAGTATGAGATACCAAGGGTCTGTATACAAGTACATGGAGTATGAGATATAGAGAAGGGTCTGTATACAAGTACATGGAGTATGAGATAACAAGAAGGGTCTGTATACAAGTACATGGAGTATGAGATACCAAGGGTCTGTATACAAGTACATGGAGTATGAGATACCAAGGGTCTGTATACAAGTACATGGAGTATGAGATACCAAGGGTCTGTATACAAGTACATGGAGTATGAGATACCAAGGGTCTGTATACAAGTACATGGAGTATGAGATATAGAGAAGGGTCTGTATACAAGTACATGGAGTATGAGATACCAAGGGTCTGTGTACAAGTACATGGAGTATGAGATACCAAGGGTCTGTGTACAAGTACATGGAGTATGAGATACCAAGGGTCTGTGTACAAGTACATGGAGTATGAGATACCAAGGGTCTGTATACAAGTACATGGAGTATGAGATATAGAGAAGGGTCTGTATACAAGTACATGGAGTATGAGATAACAAGAAGGGTCTGTATACAAGTACATGGAGTATGAGATACAGAGAAGAGTCTGTATACAAGTACATGGAGTATGAGATACCAAGGGTCTGTGTACAAGTACATGGAGTATGAGATACCAAGGGTCTGTGTACAAGTACATGGAGTATGAGATACCAAGGGTCTGTATACAAGTACATGGAGTATGAGATATAGAGAAGGGTCTGTATACAAGTACATGGAGTATGAGATAACAAGAAGGGTCTGTATACAAGTACATGGAGTATGAGATACCAAGGGTCTGTATACAAGTAAATGGAGTATGAGATACCAAGGGTCTGTATAAAATGTACATGGAGTATGAGATACCAAGGGTCTGTATACAAGTACATGGAGTATGAGATACCAAGGGTCTGTATACAAGTACATGGAGTATGAGATATAGAGAAGGGTCTGTATACAAATACATGGAGTATGAGATACCAAGGGTCTGTGTACAAGTACATGGAGTATGAGATACCAAGGGTCTGTGTACAAGTACATGGAGTATGAGATACCAAGGGTCTGTGTACAAGTACATGGAGTATGAGATACCAAGGGTCTGTCTACACTCAGTGTGTACTTTCTTTCTACACTCAGTATGTAATTTCTACTCTCAGTGTGTACTTTCTACTCTCAGTGTGTACTTTCTACACTCAGTGTGTACTTTCTACTCTCAGTGTGTACTTTCTACACTCAGTGTGTACTTTCTACACTCAGTGTGTACTTCTTTCTTTCTACACTCACTGTGTACTTTCTACTCTCAGTGTGTACTTTCTACTCTCAGTGTGTACTTTCTACACTCAGTGTGTACTTTCTACTCTCAGTGTGTACTTTCTACACTCAGTGTGTACTTTCTTTCTACACTCAGTGTGTACTTTCTACTCTCATTGTGTACTTTCTACATTCAATGTGTACTTTCTTTCTACACTCAGTGTGTACTTTCTACTCTCAGTGTGTACTTTCTACACACAGTGTGTACTTTCTTTCTACACTCAGTGTGTACTTTCTACTCTCAGTGTGTACTTTCTACACTCAGTGTGTACTTTCTTTCTACACTCAGTGTGTACTTTCTACTCAAAGTGTGTACTTTCTACTCTCTGTGTGTACTTTCTACTCTGTGTGTACTTTCTACTCTGTGTGTACTTTCTACTCTGTGTGTACTTTCTACTCTCAGTGTGTACTTTCTACTCTCAGTGTGTACTTTCTACACTCAGTGTGTACTTTCTACTCTCAGTGTGTACTTTCTACTCAGTGTGTACTTTCTACTCTCAGTGTGTACTTTCTCTCAGTGTGTACTTTCTTTCTACACTCAGTGTGTACTTTCTTTCTACACTCAGTGTGTACTTTCTACTCTCAGCGTGTACTTTCTACACTCAGTGTGTACTTTCTACACTTAGTGTGTACTTTCTTTCTACACTCAGTGTGTACTTTCTACTCTCAGTATATATCTTTCTACACTCAGTGTGTACTTTCTTTCTACACTCAGTGTGTACTTTCTACTCTCAGTGTGTACTTTCTACACTCAGTGTGTACTTTCTTTCTACACTCAGTGTGTACTTTCTACTCTCAGTGTGTACTTTCTACTCTCAGTGTGTACTTTCTGCTCTCAGTGTGTACTTTCTACTCAGTGTGTACTTTCTACTCTCAGTGTGTACTTTCTACTCTCAGTGTGTACTTTCTACACTCAGTGTATACTTTCTTTCTACACTCAGTGTGTACTTTCTACTCTCAGTGTGTACTTTCTACTCACAGTGTGTACTTTCTTTCTACACTCAGTGTGTACTTTCTACTCTCAGTGTGTACTTTCTACACTCAGTGTGTACTTTCTACACTCAGTGTGTACTTTCTTTCTACACTCAGTGTACTTTCTACTCTCAGTGTGTACTTTCTACACTCAGTGTGTACTTTCTACACTCAGTGTGTACTTTCTATTCTCAGTGTGTACTTTCTACACTCAGTTTGTACTTTCTTTCTACCTGTGTGTACTTTCTACTCTGTGTGTACTTTCTACTCTCAGTGTACTTCTATTCTCAGTGTGTACTTTCTACTCAGTGTGTACTTTCTACTCTGTGTGTACTTTCTACTCTCAGTGTGTACTTTCTACTCTCAGTGTGTACTTTCTACTCTGTGTGTACTTTCTACTCTGTGTGTACTTTCTACACTCAGTGTGTACTTTCTATTCTCAGTGTGTACTTTCTACTCTGGGTGTACTTTCTACTCTGTGTGTACTTTCTACACTCAGTGTGTACTTTCTACTCTGTGTGTACTTTCTACTCTCAGTGTGTACTTTCTACTCTGTGTGTACTTTCTACTCTGTGTGTACTTTCTACTCTCAGTGTGTACTTTCTACTCTGTGTGTACTTTCTACCTCAGTGTGTACTTTCTACTCTGTGTGTACTTTCTACTCCAGTGTGTACTTTCTACTCTTTGTGTACTTTCTACTCTCAGTGTGTACTTTCTACTCTGTGTGTACTTTCTACTCTCAGTGTGTACTTTCTACTCTGTGTGTACTTTCTACTCTCAGTGTGTACTTTCTACTCTTTGTGTACTTTCTACTCTGTGTGTACTTTCTACTCTGTGTGTACTTTCTACTCTCTGTGTGTACTTTCTACTCTGTGTGTACTTTCTACTCCAGTGTGTACTTTCTACTCGTGTGTACTTTACTCTGTGTGTACTTTCTACTCTGTGTGTACTTTCTACTCTCAGTGTGTACTTTCTACTCTGTGTGTACTTTCTACTCTGTGTGTACTTTCTACTCTGTGTGCACTTTCTACTCTCAGTGTGTACTTTCTACTCTGTGTGTACTTTCTATCTCAGTGTGTACTTTCTACTCTGTGTGTACTTTCTACTCTCAGTGTGTACTTTCTACTCTTTGTGTACTTTCTACTCTCAGTGTGTACTTTCTACTCTGTGTGTACTTTTACTCTCAGTGTGTACTTTCTACTCTGTGTGTACTTTTCTACTCTCAGTGTGTACTTTCTACTCTCAGTGTGTACTTTCTACTCTCTGTGTACTTTCTACTCTGTGTGTACTTTCTACTCTCTGTGTGTACTTTCTACTCTGTGTGTACTTTCTACTCTCAGTGTGTACTTTCTACTCTGTGTGTACTTTCTACTCTCAGTGTGTACTTTCTACTCTGTGTGTACTTTCTACTCTCAGTGTGTACTTTCTACTCTGTGTGTACTTTCTACTCTCAGTGTGTACTTTCTACTCTGTGTGTACTTTCTACTCTCTGTGTTTACTTTCTACTCTGTGTACTTTCTACTCTCAGTGTGTACTTTCTACTCTGTGTGTACTTTACTCTCAGTGTGTACTTTCTACTCTGTGTGTACTTTCTACTCTGTGTGTACTTTCTACTCTCAGTGTGTACTTTCTACTCTGTGTGTACTTTCTACTCTGTGTGTACTTTCTACTCTGTGTGTACTTTCTACTCTCAGTGTGACTTTCTACTCTTTGTGTACTTTCTACTCTGTGTGTACTTTCTACTCTCTGTGTGTACTTTCTACTCTCTGTGTGTACTTTCTACTCTCAGTGTGTACTTTCTACTCTGTGTGTACTTTCTACTCTCAGTGTACTTTCTACTCTGTGTGTACTTTCTACTCTGTGTGTACTTTCTACTCTCAGTGTGTACTTTCTACTCTGTGTGTACTTTCTACTCTGTGTGTACTTTCTACTCTGTGTGTACTTTCTACTCTCAGTGTGTACTTTCTACTCTGTGTGTACTTTCTACTCTGTGTGTACTTTCCTCTCAGTGTGTACTTTCTACTCTGTGTGTACTTTCTACTCTCAGTGTGTACTTTCTACTCTGTGTGTACTTTCTACTCTGTGTGTACTTTCTACTCTGTGTGTACTTTCTACTCTGTGGTACTTCTACTCTCAGTGTGTACTTTCTACTCTGTGTGTACTTTCTACTCTGTGTGTACTTTCTACTCTGTGTGTACTTTCTACTCTCAGTGTGTACTTTCTACTCTGTGTACTTTCTACTCTGTGTGTACTTTCTACTCTCAGTGTGTACTTTCAACTCTGTGTGTACTTCTACTCTCAGTGTGTACTTTCTACTCTGTGTGTACTTTCTACTCTGTGTGTACTTTCTCTCTATGTGTACTTTACTCTGTGTGTACTTTCTACTCTCAGTGTGTACTTTCTACTCTGTGTGTACTTTCTACTCTCAGTGTGTACTTTCTACTCTGTGTGTACTTTCTACTCTGTGTGTACTTTCTACTCTGTGTGTACTTTCTACTCTCAGTGTGTACTTTTCTACTCTGTGTGTACTTTCTACTCTGTGTGTACTTTCTACTCTATGTGTACTTTCTACTCTGTGTGTACTTTTCTACTCGTGTGTACTTTCTACTCTCAGTGTGTACTTTCTACTCTGTGTTTACTTTACTCTGTGTGTACTTTCTACTCTCAGTGTGTACTTTCTACTCTGTGTGTACTTTCTACTCTCAGTGTGTACTTTCTACTCTGTGTGTACTTTCTACTCTGTGTGTACTTTCTACTCTGTGTGTACTTTCTACTCTCAGTGTGTACTTTCTACTCTGTGTACTTTCTACTCTGTGTGTACTTTCTACTCTTTGTGTACTTTCTACTCTGTGTGTACTTTCTACTCTCTGTGTGTACCTTCTACTCTGTGTGTACTTTCTACTCTCAGTGTGTACTTTCTAATCTGTGTGTACTTTCTACTCTCAGTGTGTACTTTCTACTCGTGTGTACTTTCTACTCTGTGTGTACTTTCTACTCTCAGTGTGTACTTTCTACTCTGTGTGTACTTTCTACTCTGTGTGTACTTTCTACTCTGTGTGTACTTTCTACTCTCAGTGTGTACTTTCTACTCTGTGTGTACTTTCTACTCTGTGTGTACTTTCTACTCTCAGTGTGTACTTTCTACTCTCAGTGTGTACTTTCTACTCTGTGTGTACTTTCTACTCTGTGTGTACTTTCTACTCTGTGTGTACTTTCTACTCTGTGTGTACTTTCTACTCTCAGTGTGTACTTTCTACTGTTGTACTTTCTACTCTGTGTGTACTTTCTACTCTCAGTGTGTACTTTCTA
>JAAKFY010000004.1:1242199-1250038 GCA_011823955.1 Dissostichus mawsoni | reverse complement strand
AGGGTGCGGGGATGTAGGCCTTCATAAACACCTGGGGGGGGTCATCACATGATCACATGTCCAGCTCAACAGGAAGTAGTGTGTGTGTTTTCCTATTACCTCCTCGTCTACTCGGTCCTGATCCGATCGCTGCTCCGACGTCCGATCAGCTGCTATCACCATCACCTGGAGACATGAGTCAGCATTATGAGTCCTAAACCCTGACATGAGTCAGCACTATGAGTCCTAAACCCTGACATGAGTCAGCACTATGAGTCCTAAACCCTGACATGAGTCAGCACTATGAGTCCTAAACCCTGACATGAGTCAGCACTATGAGTCCTAAACCCTGACATGAGTCAGCACTATGAGTCCTAAACCCTGACATGAGTCAGCACTATGAGTCCTAAACCCTGACATGAGTCAGCATTATGAGTCCTAAACCCTGACATGAGTCAGCATTAAACCCTGACATGAGTCAGCATTAAACCCTGACATGAGTCAGCATTAAACCCTGACATGAGTCAGCATTAAACCCTGACATGAGTCAGCATTATTATATGTGCTTCTGAAGGTGTTCTCAGACCTTCTCCAGGTACTGGTCCATGTTCTGGCGGGTGATTGACGGGTCGGTGATGAAGTCAAACAGTTCTCTGACCGTCATCACTGGCACGCCGCGTTTCATAAAGAAATCTGGAAACACAAACAGACGGGGGCCGTCAGAACCTGAGGAACACACGTCAGAACCTGAGGAACACACGTCAGAACCTGAGGAACACACGTCAGAACCTGAGGAACACACGTCAGAACCTGAGGAACACACGTCGAACCTGAGGAACACACGTGAGAACCTGAGGAACACACGTGAGAACCTGAGGAACACACGTCAGTGAGGAACACATGTCAGAACCTGAGGAACACACGTCAGAACCTGAGGAACACACGTCAGAACCTGAGGAACACACGTGAGAACCTGAGGAACACACGTCAGTGAGGAACACATGTCAGAACCTGAGGAACACACGTCAGAACCTGAGGAACACACGTCAGAACCTGAGGAACACACGTGAGAACCTGAGGAACACACGTCAGAACCTGAGGAACACACGTGAGAACCTGAGGAACACACGTGAGAACCTGAGGAACACACGTCAGAACCTGAGGAACACACGTCAGAACCTGAAGAACACACGTCAGAACCTGAGGAACACACGTGAAACCTGAGGAACACACGTCAGAACCTGAGGAACACACGTCAGAACCTGAGGAACACACGTCAGAACCTGAGGAACACACGTCAGAACCTGAGGAACACACGTCAGAACCTGAGGAACACACGTCAGAACCTGAGGAACACACGTCAGAACCTGAGGAACACACGTCAGAACCTGAGGAACACACGTCAGAACCTGAGGAACACACGTGAAACCTGAGGAACACACTGAGGAACACACGTCAGAACCTGAGGAACACACGTCAGAACCTGAGGAACACACGTCAGAACCTGAGGAACACACGTGAGAACCTGAGGAACACACGTCAGAACCTGAGGAACACACGTCAGAACCTGAGGAACACACGTGAGAACCTGAGGAACACACGTCAGAACCTGAGGAACACACGTCAGAACCTGAGGAACACACGTCAGAACCTGAGGAACACACGTCAGAACCTGAGGAACACACGTGAGAACCTGAGGAACACACGTGAGAACCTGAGGAACACACATCAGAACCTGAGGAACACACGTGAGAACCTGAGGACACCAGTTCAGAACCTGAGGAACACACGTCAGAACCTGAGGAACACACATGAGAACCTGAGGAACACACGTCAGAACCTGAGGAACACACGTGAGAACCTGAGGAACACACGTGAGAACCTGAGGAACACACGTCAGAACCTGAGGAACACACGTCAGAACCTGAGGAACACACGTCAGAACCTGAGGAACACACGTGAGAACCTGAGGAACACACGTGAGAACCTGAGGAACACACGTCAGAACCTGAGGAACACACGTCAGAACCTGAGGAACACACGTGAGAACCTGAGGAACACACGTCAGAACCTGAGGAACACACGTGAGAACCTGAGGAACACACGTCAGAACCTGAGGAACACACGTCAGAACCTGAGGAACACACGTGAGAACCTGAGGAACACACGTGAGAACCTGAGGAACACACGTGAGAACCTGAGGAACACACGTGAGAACCTGAGGAACACACATCAGAACCTGAGGAACACACGTCAGAACCTGAGGAACACACGTGAGAACCTGAGGAACACACGTCAGAACCTGAGGAACACACGTCAGAACCTGAGGAACACACGTCAGAACCTGAGGAACACACGTCAGAACCTGAGGAACACACGTGAGAACCTGAGGAACACACGTCAGAACCTGAGGAACACACATGAGAACCTGAGGAACACACGTCAGAACCTGAGGAACACACGTGAGAACCTGAGGAACACACATCAGAACCTGAGGAACACACGTGAGAACCTGAGGAACACACGTGAGAACCTGAGGAACACACGTGAGAACCTGAGGAACACACGTGAGAACCTGAGGAACACACGTGAGAACCTGAGGAACACACGTGAGAACCTGAGGAACACACGTGAGGTTCTGCAGGAGGGTCATTAAGAAATCTCCCTGGTCTCCGGCTTGAGCTTCAATCTCAGATCCATGTATCTGTGATCCTCTCCAGAATGGAAGGAGTCATCACATACAGAGCATCAACTAGTTCCTGAACAGTGTCCTTCACATGCTGATATCCAAGAGAGGGAGTTACACAGTCACAAGATGGAGGAATAGAAAGCAGTATTCAATGTTTACTTCAGATTAGCTCCACGTCAGAAATGATCATGCTTGTCATCTGTCTCTCTCCATAGAGGCTGAATCATCATGTTCATCACATAGCTATCATATGCCTCAAACAGTCCTGATGCTCTTCTAGGTAATCAGGGGTTCCCAAACTTTTCAGCCTGCGACCCCCAAAATAACGGTGCCAGAGACTGGCGGCCCCCTGGGGGGGGGGGGGGGGTGCTAGTGAATTAATTTAAGTTTTCCGCACTCTCGCAGGAATATCTCCGCATGGAGCGAGCTTAAGTTTCACTTTCGATTGCATGATATAGCCCAGCGCAACACCTTCGTCACACATGTTGCCACTTGTTTGGACCATTTTCAGGCGATTTGTAATCTGATCTAGAAAAACGATGTGTTTTTTAGGATATCAAGAAGCATATAGAACAAACAATGGATGTATTTGATGAACATGTATCCATGCTGGAAGTAGATTCAGTGTTAGGAGTGAGATAGAGATTATTATCTATGCATCCGATGAAGCTTTGCATGAAGTCTGTTGATCAGAGGCTGCTGTTGGGGCAGAGCCTGCAGGCCAGCCCGACGGGCACCAAGGTTCATGTTTTAATAGCATTTTTACAGAAAAAGCCCAGACGAGCCTAACATGAGAACAAAGGGCTCAGACCTCAGAGAGGTAGACCTCAGAGAGTTAGACCTCAGAGAGTCAGACCTCAGAGAGTTAGACCTCAGAGAGTCAGACCTCAGAGAGTCAGACCTCAGAGAGTTAGACCTCAGAGAGTTAGACCTCAGAGAGTTAGACCTCAGAGAGTCAGACCTCAGAGAGTTAGACCTCAGAGAGTTAGACCTCAGAGAGTTAGACCTCAGAGAGTCAGACCTCAGAGAGTCAGACCTCAGAGAGTCAGACCTCAGAGAGTTAGACCTCAGAGAGTCAGACCTCAGAGAGTTAGACCTCAGAGAGTTAGACCTCAGAGAGTTAGACCTCAGAGAGGTAGACCTCAGAGAGTTAGACCTCAGAGAGGTAGACCTCAGAGAGTTAGACCTCAGAGAGTTAGACCTCAGAGAGGTAGACCTCAGAGAGTTAGACCTCAGAGAGTTAGACCTCAGAGAGGACCTCAGAGAGTTAGACCTCAGAGAGGTCGACCTCAGAGAGTCAGACCTCAGAGAGTTAGACCTCAGAGAGTCAGACCTCAGAGAGTTAGACCTCAGAGAGTCAGACCTCAGAGAGTCAGACCTCAGAGAGTTAGACCTCAGAGAGTCAGACCTCAGAGAGGTAGACCTCAGAGAGTTAGACCCCAGAGAGTTAGACCCCAGAGAGTTAGACCTCAGAGAGGTAGACCTCAGAGAGTTAGACCTCAGAGAGTCAGACCTCAGAGAGGTAGACCTCAGAGAGTCAGACCTCAGAGAGTCAGACCTCAGAGAGTCAGACCTCAGAGAGTCAGACCTCAGAGAGTTAGACCTCAGAGAGTCAGACCTCAGAGAGTCAGACCTCAGAGAGTCAGACCTTAGAGAGTCAGACCTCAGAGAGTCAGACCTCAGAGAGTCAGACCTCAGAGAGTTAGACCTCAGAGAGGTAGACCTCAGAGAGTTAGACCTCAGAGAGTCAGACCTCAGAGAGTCAGACCTCAGAGAGTTAAACCTCAGAGAGTTAGACCTCAGAGAGTCAGACCTCAGAGAGTCAGACCTCAGAGAGTTAAACCTCAGAGAGTCAGACCTCAGAGAGTTAAACTTGGGCCTGCGACCAAAGTTTTACTGTATTTTGTTTTGAAAATCCACAGCGAGGTTTGTGTCGTACTGCATGCGGTGTGTTCTGCATTTCTCTCAGTAGCCAACGATCTGTGAGTCTGTTGGACATAAACTCCGTAATAACTGTAGTCTATATTTCATTAGAGGTGTAAAACCTGAGAGCATTTAAATCACATTTGAACAAAATGCTGATATAATCTGTAGTTGTATTTGTATTGTTGATTTAATGTGTGAACGAGGCGATACAGAGAAGTTAAGCTGTCATTATTAGGCTGTCACTTGTCATGTACTGTTGAAGTGGAGGCAGGCCTGTTGTTTCTGGATATCTGTGGAGTCAGGTGGTCCCCGAGTGTTTTCTATTGGTTAAGAGGTCCTTGGTATGAAAGAGTTTGAGAAACACTGCGCTAGTGGATTGTCAAAGGGGGAACCTCGCTGCTGAAAAATGTCTATGCACACGTTATTATTAATAATTTCTTTTAATTTACAATTTTTATTTTGTAATCATCTCGCGACGCCCACTTTTGGAACCCCTGTTCTAGGTAATCATACATGCTGTCATGCACACAGCTACAGTTGGGATACCTTTGTTAGCATGCTACTCTCACATTGGAGGAGGACATTCAGGTTCTGGTTCTGCAGGTTTCTCTCACATTGGAGGAGAACATTCAGGTTCTGGTTCTGCAGGTTTCTCTCACATTGGAGGAGAACATTCAGGTTCTGGTTCTGCAGGTTTCTCACCGTTGACGTTGCTGCAGTCTTTCCTCAGGAACTCCAGAGCGTGCGGGTGGTCGTGCTCCACGGACTGAGACACGTCGATGATGTAAGCGTCTCCGTCGTGATATCTGCAGGCAGGACATTTGAGTAAACCGAAGTCGAAGTGATTCAGAGTGAAATGGTTGAAACAAAACAACAAAAACAAATAAAACAACAGAATAAAAGCAGTGGCGTTTACGTCGGCATGGCAACAAGTAGGGTTTCAGAGATCTAGAGAAAGGCTTTTCTAAAAAGATGCATTTTCAGAGGGTTTCAGAGGCTTTTATTTTGAAAGGGTCTCTTACAGCATGTTGTACTCGCTGAGGTCCGCGTGGACCAGGCGAGCCTCCTGGAACATGGTCCTCATGTTCTGCAGAACCTGCAGGTACAGCTCGCGGGCCTTCGAGTCCGAGAGGGAGGCGTTCTTCAGCAGGGGGCGGGGCTAACACAGGAAGTCAGGACATAAACAGGAAGTCACAACAGGAAGTCCAGTCACAACAGGAAGTCAGTTCAGGAATAAATCACTTCCTGTTGACTCTGGTTCTTACGTGTTGTCTTTTCCGATGAAGCTCATCAGCAGAACGTGACTCCGGAGCAGCAGCGGTTCTGGACTGGGGATCCCTGCCGTCTGCAGCCTGCACACAGAACAGGTTCTACTGTTCAGTGAAAGCAGATTCTACTGGGTTCTACCGGTCAGTGAGAACCGGTTCTACTGGGTTCTACCGGTCAGTGTAAACAGGTTATACTGGGTTCTACCGGTCAGTGAAAACAGGTTATACTGGGTTCTACCGGTCAGTGAAAACAGGTTCTACTGGGTTCTACCGGTCAGTGTAAACAGGTTATACTGGTTCTACCGGTCAGTGAGAACCGGTTCTACTGGGTTCTACTGGTCAGTGTAAACAGGTTATACTGGGTTCTACCGGTCAGTGAGAACAGGTTCTACTGGTCAGTGTTAACAGGTTCTACTGGTCAGTGTAAACAGGTTCTACTGATCAATGTAAACAGGTTCTACTGGGTTCTACCGGTCAGTGTAAACAGGTTCTACTGGGTTCTACTGGTCAGTGAAAACAGGTTCTACTGGGTAAGATAAGGTCAGTGTAAACAGGTTTCTACTGGTCAGTGTTAACAGGTTCTACTGGTCAGTGTTAACAGGTTCTACTGGGTTTTACCGGTCAGTGTAAACAGGTTCTACTGGGTTCTACTGGTCAGTGAAAACAGGTTCTACTGGGTTTTACCGGTCAGTGTAAACAGGTTCTACTGGTCAGTGAAAACAGGTTCTACTGGGTAAGATAAGGTCAACTTGGTTCTGATGTCACAGAAAGGTTCTGACCTGATCAGGTTCCTCATCTCTTTCTCTGCCCACGTTCTCACCATCTTCCTGGGGTTCCCTTTACAGTAACCGTGACGGAACCTGCCGAACAAAAGAAGATGAACTGTTACACATGATCTTCTTCTGTGGTAGTGGACTCACCTGAACTCTTCTTCTGTGGTTCTGGACTGACCCTAACTCTTCCTCTGTGGTTCTGGACTGACCCAACTCTTCCTCTGTGGTTCTGGACTGACCCTAACTCTTCCTCTGTGGTTCTGGACTGACCCCAACTCTTCCTCTGTGGTTCTGGACTGACCTGAACTCTTCCTCTGTGGTTCTGGACTGACCCTAACTCTTCCTCTGTGGTTCTGGACTCACCTGAACTCTTCCTCTGTGGTTCTGGACTGGCCTGAACTCTTCCTCTGTGGTTCTGGATTCACCGGAACTCTTCCTCTGTGGTTCTGGACGACCCTAACTCTTCCTCTGTGGTTCTGGACTCACCTGAACTCTTCCTCTGTGGTTCTGGACTGACCCTAACTCTTCTTCTGTGGTTCTGGAGTGACCCTAACTCTTCTTCTGTGGTTCTGGACTGACCCTAACTCTTCTTCTGTGGTTCTGGACTCACCTGAACTCTTCCTCTGTGGTTCTGGACTCACCTGAACTCTTCCTCTGTGGTTCTGGACTGACCCTAACTCTTCTTCTGTGGTTCTGGACTGACCCTAAATCTTCTTCTGTGGTTCTGGACTCACCTGAACCCTTCCTCTGTGGTTCTGGACTGACCCTAACTCTTCCTCTGTGGTTCTGGACTCACCTGAACTCTTCTCTGTGGTTCTGGACTCACCTGAACTCTTCTTCTGTGGTTCTGGACTGACCCTAACTCTTCTTCTGTGGTTCTGGACTGACCCTAACTCTTCTTCTGTGGTTCTGGACTGACCCTAACTCTTCCTCTGTGGTTCTGGACTGACCCTAACTCTTCTTCTGTGGTTCTGGACTGACCCTAAATCTTCTTCTGTGGTTCTGGACTCACCTGAACCCTTCCTCTGTGGTTCTGGACTGACCCTAACTCTTCCTCTGTGGTTCTGGACTCACCTGAACTCTTCCTCTGTGGTTCTGGACTCACCTGAACTCTTCCTCTGTGGTTCTGGACTGACCCTAACTCTTCTTCTGTGGTTCTGGACTGACCCTAACTCTTCTTCTGTGGTTCTGGACTCACCTGAAC
>JAAKFY010000004.1:1234699-1237199 GCA_011823955.1 Dissostichus mawsoni | reverse complement strand
AGTGGTGTGTGAGTGAGTGTGAGTGAGTGAGTGTGAGTGTGTGTGAGTGTGGTGTGAGTGAGTGTGTGTGAGTGAGTGTGAGTGAGTGTGAGTGTAGTGAGTGTGAGTGTGAGTGTGTGTGAGTGTGAGTGAGTGAGTGTGAGTGTGAGTGGTGAGTGATGTGTGAGTGTGAGTGAGTGATGTGTGTGGTGAGTGTGTGTGAGTGTGAGTGAGTGTGAGTGTGTGGCTCCTGACCTCCTTCCCTGTGCTGATGCAGCCGTTGATTTCACAGATGACTCCTCGATTCAACATCTTAAACAGGATCATCCGGGTCCGAGGATCCAACACCTGCAGGAAGAGGAGGAGGAGGAGGGAGGAGGAGGGAGAGGAGGAGGAGGAGGAGGAGGAGGAGGAGGAGAGGAAGAGGAAGAACGGTCAGCTGATTCTACAGGAGTGACGTCTCAGTTATTAGTCTAGCAGGAAGGGCCCTCAGATTTCGAGGTATCCCTACCCGAGGTACCCCGAGGTACCCCTACCCGAGATACCCCTACCCGAGGTAGAACAAAACACAACAATGATTGTTCTTATCTTCAGGGTCTCCCATTAATGAAATTGATTGTTGTCAAATTTTATTTTGGGGGAAAAAATGTTTTTTGGGTTGTTCTTTAGAAAAGGAGCCAAATTAGACCAGGCCGGATGGGAAGGTGACAAGAAAGCCCATAACTTCAGAAGGATCACTCTTTTCCTCTTCAGATTTGCTGAGGTATGAACCAGGTGGCTGTCCTACATCACCAAATAGTCAGACAATTATTTACCTAAACAAATACTGAATTATAGTCCTGTAAACTTAGCTTTAGTTTAGACGGAAATTGTACTTTTTGGTGATAGGAACATAGGACTCGTTCACTTTTCTCTCATTTATCAGAAAAACAGAAACCCTAAAAAATATACCATTACCAAATTGTCTAGGGTGCTATTGAACACTAACCAGTAGGTGTGTGGAAATATCTGGTGCAGTTCTATTGCAATGAGATTTCTTTACACATAGGCCTACCTCTTCTCTGAGACAGTCAAACTCCTAATGGGGGAGAAGTGGCATAATAGCCTATAAGTTAAGAATGCTCACTCTGATGGTCATCTTATTTGGAGAGGGAAAGACCAGGCGGCTGAACTACATCACTAAATAGTCAGAATAAGGGTAACCCAATAAAATAAAGTGTATTAGTTCTAAATGGCAAGCCTCTAAAACAGGGGTGCCCACACTTCTTCAGCTTGGGAGCTACGGTTAAAATGACCAAGTCAAATGTATCTACCTACGGGGCCGCCCCTGTGTCGCGAGCAGGGGGGGGGGGGTGCTAGTGGACTGCAGAACCTCGCGGCGGCGGATAAACTGTGGCGCGCTTACACTAATTGCGCCGCATAAGAATGCATTCATAAAAAATGCTAAACATATATTATTTATACATATACTGAGTATACCTTATGTTGGTGTACCTTGCGTAACTGCATGAACCCGTATGGCACAATACAACTCAGTACATTTTGGGTCATTACGTCAATTTGATACCCTTTCTTTAGTAGAATTGTATAAATTGGAAGCTAGGTAATCAGCTCGCCGGTGATTTGCAGCTGGCGCAGTTGACCGCGCTGAGTGGTGAACTGCGTGTTAGAAAAGAGGAGATCTCAGACTGGCTTACCTGTATGTCAATCAAGTGGCAAATGCCAAAGTAAGGATGGATGATAGGCTAACTTCTTCTTTTTTTTTCCAATGCCATGCGATCTACCCACACTACCTTTGCGATCGACGTATTGGGCACCCCTGCTCTAAAACATAGGTGTACATAGTATTCAAAGTACAGAATACAAATCCTCAAATCATTCTGTGAGAGGTCAAGTATATAGATGCTAGAATAGAATGTTAAATGTCAGGTTCCTCAGAAACGTTAGGGACACATTTTGACATTCTGCACAGCAGGTGCAGAACTCCGTACAGGGAAGGCCAACAGAGAGGCACTGGCACTTTCCACTCTCTCCACACTTTGCAATACAAGTGAGTAATGTCTCTCACTTCTGTAGGTGCTGGGGGTTTTGTAAATAGCACTGGTTGAATGGCCCCATCTCTGACAATCCACCCTTGCCAATAGGACTCCATAACAAGGTTTGGGTTCAGGCTGTGACACCATATCGCTGTCTGAAACATTGCTCTCTGCACATGTTGTTGAAATGCATCCTCTGTTGGCGGCAAGGATGGTGCTCCATGCCATACATCTTGCAGTCATATTCCCGCATCATTGTGAGGTCTGATGACACAGGTGTGGAAGTACTGCTCATATATTATGCAAGCAAATACATGTTTGGTTCATCTCTAGTGTACATGCATGCAGGCCATGGAATGAGAGAGATATGTCCCCATCAACACCATATGTGAGAACATTGGAAAAGACATGTCTAACTGTCTACCAGCATGTCATGCACTCACTGGCTGTGGCACAACAAGTAGTTTGTACAGAATAGGGAAGAC
>JAAKFY010000004.1:1202199-1229699 GCA_011823955.1 Dissostichus mawsoni | reverse complement strand
CAGTGTTCCTGATGGAGGCTGCAGGCCGACTCCACACATCTGACTCTGAACAGATGACAGCTCTGATTGGTCGCTGAAGAGAAAAACAACACACCGTCAAACACCGTGACACACTGTTAAGCACTGTGTGACACACCGTGAGACACACGTGACACACCGTTAAACACTGTGTGACACACCATTAAACACTGCTACACACGTTAAACATTGAGACACACCGTTAAACACCATGTGACACACCGTTAAACAGTGAGACACACCGTTAAACACTGTGTGACACACCGTTAAACACCATGACACACGTTAAGCACTGTGTGACACACTGTGAGATACACCGTTAAACACTGTGTGACACACCGTTAAGCACTGTGTGACACACTGTGAGACACACCGTTAAACACCGTGACACACCGTTAAGCACTGTGAGACACACCGTTAAACACGTTAAACACTGTGAGACATACCGTTAAACACCGTGACACACCGTTAAGCACTGTGAGACACACCGTTAAACACTGTGAGACACACCGTTAAACACTGTGAGACCACCGTTAAACACCGTGACACACTGTTAAACACTGTGTGACACACCGTTAAACACTGTGAGACACCGTTAAACACCGTGACACACCGTAAACACTGTGGTGACACACTGTGAGACACACCGTTAAACACCGTGACACACCGTTAAGCACTGTGTGACACACCGTTAAACACTGTGAGACACCGTTAAACACTGTGAGACACACCGTTAAACACCGTTAAACACTGTGAGACACACCGTTAAACACCGTGACACACCGTTAAGCACTGTGAGACACACCGTTAAACACTGTGAGACACACCGTTTAAACACTGTGAGACACACCGTTAAACACCGTGACACACCGTTAAACACTGTGAGACACACCGTTAAACACCGTGACACACCGTTAAACACCGTGAGACACCGCTAAACACTGTGAGACACACCGTTAAACACCGTGACACACCGTTAAACACTGTGAGACACACCGTTAAACACCGTGACACACCGTTAAACACTGTGTGACCACCGTTAAACACCGTGACACACCGTTAAACACTGTGTGACACACCGTTAAACACCGTTAAACACGTGACACACCGTTAAACACCGTGACACACCGTTAAACACTGTGTGACACACCGTTAAAACACCGTTAAACACCGTGACACACCGTTTAAACACCGTGACACACCGTTAAACACTGTGTGACACACCGTTAAACACTGTGAGACACACCGTTAAACACTGTGTGACACACCGTTAAACACTGTGAGACACACCGTTAAACACCGTGACACACCGTTAAACACTGTGAGACACACCGTTAAACACCGTGACACACCGTTAAACACTGTGAGACACACCGTTAAACACCGTGACACACCGTTAAAACACCGTGACACACCGTTAAACACTGTGTGACACACCGTTAAACACTGAGACACACGTTAAACACTGTGTGACACACCGTTAAACACTGTGTGACACACCGTTAAACACCGTGACACACCGTTAAACACTGTGAGACACACCGTTAAACACCGTGACACACCGTTAAACACTGTGAGACACACCGTTAAACACCGTGACACACCGTTAAACACTGTGTGACACACCGTTAAACACCGTGACACACCGTTAAACACCGTGAGACACCGTTAAACACTGTGTGACACACCGTTAAACACCGTTAAACACCGTGACACACCGTTAAACACCGTGACACACCGTTAAACACTGTGTGACACACCGTTTTAAACACCGTTAAACACCGTGACACACCGTTAAACACCGTGGACACACCGTTAAACACTGTGTGACACACGTTAAAACACCGTTAAACACTGTGAGACACACCGTTAAACACTGTGAGACACACCGTTAAACACACTGTGAGACACACCGTTAAACACACTGTGAGACACACCGTTAAACACCGTGAGACACACCGTTAAACACTGTGTGACACACCGTTAAACACCGTTAAACACTGTGAGACACACCGTTAAACACCGTTAAACACTGTGAGACACACCATTAAACACTGTGTGACACACCGTTAAACACTGTGAGACACATCGTTAAACACCGTTAAACAACTGTGAGACACACCGTTAAACACTGTGAGACACACCGTTAAACACCGTGACACACTGTGTGACACACCGTTAAACACCGTTAAACACTGTGAGACACACCGTTAAACACTGTGAGACACACCGTTAAACACCGTGTGACACACCGTTAGAAAACTGTGAGACACACCGTTAAACACTGTGTGACACACCGTTAAACACTGTGAGACACACCGTTAAACACTGTGAGACACACCGTTAAACACTGTGAGACACACCATTAAACACTGTGAGACACACCGTTAAACACTGTGAGACACACCGTTAAGCACAGATACACACAGTTACACACAGATACACACTGTTACACACTGATACACACAGATACACACAGATACACACAGATACACACAGATACACAGATACACACAGATACACAGATACACACAGATACACACAGATACACACTGATTCACACAGATACACAGATACACACAGATACACACTGATTCACACAGATACACACAGTTAACACAGATAATAATAATAATAATATTAATAATACATGAGACTTGTATAGCGCTTTTCAGGAAACTCAAAGACGCTTTGACAGAGAGTTAAAAAACAAAAAACAAAACAAAGAAAAATACAAAAAGAGATAAACAAAACAGATAATAGGGGGGGGGTCAGTGGTTGAATGCAGTGTTGAACAGGTGGGTTTTGAGTGATGTTTGAATGCTGTGAGGGAGGGAAGAATCTCTGATGGATGGGGTAGTGAGTTCCAGAGGGTGGGTGCAGCAACGGAGCAGGCTCTGCGCCCAGGACTGAGGTCAGTCAGGTGGGGGGGACAGGAGGTTGGCAGCAGCAGAGCGGAGGGAGCGAGTGGGAGTGTGTCTGTGGAGGAGGTCAGTCAGGTGGGGGGGACAGGAGGTTGGCAGCAGGAGAGCGGAGGGAGCGAATGGGAGTGTGTCTGTGGAGGAGGTCAGTCAGGTGGGGGGGGACAGGAGGTTGGCAGCAGCAGAGCGGAGGGAGCGAGTGGGAGTGTGTCTGTGGAGGAGGTCAGTCAGGTGGGGGGGACAGGAGGTTGGCAGCAGAGCAGAGCGAGTGGGAGTGTGTCTGTGGAGGAGGTCAGTCAGGTGGGGGGGACAGGAGGTTGGCAGCAGCAGAGCGGAGGGAGCGAGTGGGAGTGTGTCTGTGGAGGAGGTCAGTCAGGTGGGGGGGACAGGAGGTTGGCAGCAGCAGAGCGGAGGGAGCGAGTGGGAGTGTGTCTGTGGAGGAGGTCAGTCAGGTGGGGGGGACAGGAGGTTGGCAGCAGCAGAGCGGAGGGAGCGAGTGGGAGTGTGTCTGTGGAGGAGGTCAGTCAGGTGGGGGGGACAGGAGGTTGGCAGCAGCAGAGCGGAGGGAGCGAGTGGGAGTGTGTCTGTGGAGGAGGTCAGTCAGGTGGGGGGGACAGGAGGTTGGCAGCAGCAGAGCGGAGGGAGCGAGTGGGAGTGTGTCTGTGGAGGAGGTCAGTCAGGTGGGGGGGACAGGAGGTTGGCAGCAGCAGAGCGGAGGGAGCGAGTGGGAGTGTGTCTGTGGAGGAGGTCAGTCAGGTGGGGGGGACAGGAGGTTGGCAGCAGCAGAGCGGAGGGAGCGAGTGGGAGTGTGTCTGTGGAGGAGGTCAGTCAGTGGGGGGGACAGGAGGTTGGCAGCAGCAGAGCGGAGGGAGCGAGTGGGAGTGTGTCTGTGGAGGAGGTCAGTCAGGTGGGGGGACAGGAGGTTGGCAGCAGCAGAGCGGAGGGAGCGAGTGGGAGTGTGTCTGTGGAGGTCAGTCAGGTAGGATGGGGCCAGGTTATGGAGGGCTTTGTACGTCATCAGGAGGATTTTGTACTGATGCTCTGGGGGATGGGGAGCCAGTGGAGCTTGATGAGGACGGGTGTAATGTGGTCACGGATTCGGGTGTGGGTGAGTAGACGGCGGCGGAGTTCTGGATGTATTGAAGTTTGTTGAGGATTTTTGCAGGTGAACCATAGAGGAGGCTGTTGCAATAGTCCAGACGGGAGGTGATGAAGATGAGGGTTTCTGCAGCAGTGGGGAGAGGGATGGACGTAGACGGGCGATGTTTTTGAGGTGGAAGAAGGCTGTCTCGGTGATCTGTTTGATGTATTTGTTGAAGGAGAGGGTTTGGTCAAATATGATGCCTAGGTTCCGGATGTGAGGGGAAGTTTGAACTGGGAAGCCGTCTATGTTGAGGGTGAAGTTATGGATAGGTGTGGTGAGCTTTTTTGGTCCAATGATTATTATCTCAGATTTATCGCAGTTGAGTTTCAGGAAATTGAGTTGGAGCCAGGAATTTATTTCAGTGATGCAGTTTGTCAGGATGGAGTGGGTAGCAGTGGAGATGGACTTGGTGGAGAGGAGGAGCTGGATGTCGTCGGCAAAGCAGTGGAATTGAAGTCCATGACGGCGGATTAAGTGACCAAGGGGAAGCAGGTAGAGGATGAAGAGGAGGGGCCGAGAACTGAACCTTGGGGGATTTGCAGTTATTGATGCAGATGAACTGGTTTCTGTCCGAGAGGTATGATGTGAACCAAGAGAGGGCAGTGCCGGTGATGTTGAAGGTGGTTTCAAGACGGGTGAGGAGGGTGGAGTGATTGATGGTGTCGAAGGCAGCGCTGAGGTCAAGGAGGATGAGGATGTTGAGGTTACCGGCGTCGGAGGAGAGGAGAAGTCATTTGTGATTTTGAGGAGTGCGGTTTCGGTACTATGGTTTGAGCGGAATCCGGATTGAAAAGTTTCATAGAGGTGATTGGCAGAGAGAGGATGCTTGAGTTGTGACGCTACAGCGCGTTCCAGTACTTTTGACAGAAAGGGTAGGTTCGAGATTGGTCTGAAGTTATTAGGGCTGTCCGGGTGAGAGGTGGGGCTCCAGGGGGCTGAGAGGTGGGGTCCAGGGGGCTGAGGAGTTTGTTTATTGTGGAGAAGAGTGTTTTGGGGTTTCCGGAGCCAGAGTGGATTAACTGAGAGTACTAGGTGGTGCGGGCATGGGAGAGGGCATCTTTATATTGCTGTAGGTGGTCCTTGTAGGTTTGAGAATGAATCGTGAGACCTGTTTTATTGCGGAGTCTTTCAAGTTGCCGGGCACGGGTTTCCATCAGACGGAGTTCGGGGGTGAACCAGGGAGCAGAGTGGGTGAAGGAAACTGTTTTGGTTTTTATGGGTGCAAGTTGGTCGAGGCAGGAGGACAGAATGTTGATGTAGTAGTCAGTGAGATCAGAGGGGCTATGGAGGTCCACAAAGGGAGTGGTGGATATTTTTTTCTGATACACACTGATACACACTGATACACACTGATACACACTGATACACACAGATACACACAGATAGACACTGATACACAGTTACACACAGATACACACTGTTACACACAGATACACACAGTTACACACAGATACACACAGATACACACAGATACACACAGATACACACTGATACACAGTTACACACAGTTACACACAGATACACACAGATACACACAGATACACACAGTTACACACAGATACACACAGATACACACAGATACACACATATACACACAGATACACACTGATACACAGTTACACACAGTTACACACAGATACACACAGATACACACTGATACACAGTTACACACAGATACACACAGATACACACAGATACACACTGATACACACAGATACACACTGATACACACAGATACACACTGATACACAGATACACACAGATACACACTGATACACACTGATACACACTGATACACACAGATACACACTGATACACACAGATACACACAGTTACACACTGATACACACAGATACACACTGATACACACAGATACACACTGATACACAGTTACACACTGATACACACAGATACACACAGATACACACTGATACACACAGATATACACAGTTACAAACTGATACACACAGATACACACTGATACACAGTTACACACTGATACACAGTTACACACAGATACACACTGATACAGTTACACACTGATACACACAGATACACACTGATACACAGATACACACTGATACACAGTTACACACTGATACACAGTTACACACAGATACACACTGATACACAGTTACACACTGATACACACAGATACACACTGATACACAGATACACACTGATACACAGTTACACACTGATACACACAGATACACACTGATACACAGATACACACTGATACACACAGATACACACTGATACACAGTTACACACTGATACACAGTTACACACAGATACACACTGATACACAGATACACACAGATACACACAGATACACACTGTGTCTGGGTTGTGATCGTTAACCTCCAGATGTAAACAAACATCAGCCTCACCTGTCTGCGTCATCAAACTGCCCAGGGACCGACATCACGCGACGCACTGAACCTGAATTAAAAGTGAAGTGAAACCCGGTCTAAAACCCGGTCTAAACTGATCCAAACTCGGTCTAAACCGATCTAAACAAACGGCCTCAGAGCACGGCAGCGTGTTGTCTTCACTTCCGGGTCGACACACGTGTCTACGGCGAGAGAAGAGAATGTTTTCCCGAATGACGCTGGCTGCTGCCCTTGTACTACGAACGACAACAACTAAAAGTGTAGAAGAAGAAAACTGTAATTAGTGATGGATTAATGTCTATAAAGAGGTTTTTAAACTGTACTAATAACCCTCACATATTTCCATTAAAACACATTCTTCATATTTAAACGGACCGAGCAGCTCCGAGGCTCTTACGCTGAAAATCCCGACAGGAAGTGACGTATAGCGGAGCGTTAGCTCCATGCTGCCCGCTGCTGATTCTACCTCCTGTTATTAAAGGTATTTAAGGTATTATTTAAGGTATTATTTAAGGTGTTATTCAAGGTGTTATTGAAGAGACTTCAGGATGGCTACGGAGCTGGAGCGGACCCCCCGCTGCCTGCTGGTCTCTGAGAGGTCCGGGTTCCTGCAGGAGAACAACCGCCTCCTCTCTCAGCAGCTCAACTTCAACTACAAGGTGAGGCACAGGTGGGTTTGCAGCTATACAGGTATATAGACAGGTACAGGTGTAGACCAGAGATTGTATATAGGTGTGTTTAAGTTCTGAAACCCATTAACGACAGATGTTACCTCAGAAACATTAACTGTTACCTGTGCAGGTGTCTCAGAAACATTAACTGTTACCTGTGCAGGTGTCTCAGAAACATTAACAGATGTTACCTGTGCAGGTGTCTCAGAAACATTAACTGTTACCTGTGCAGGTGTCTCAGAAACATTAACTGTTACCTGTGCAGGTGTCTCAGAAACATTAACAGATGTACCTGTGCAGGTGTCCGTGCTGCTGCCGGACTGTGGCTCCGCCCCCTCTCACCTGGACGCTGTGCTGGACGGCCTGAACTCTTTCTACCTGATCAGAGATCTGCCGGTCCACGAGCTGCTGGAGACCCCTCCCTGCAGGGTGAGGCAACATCTATATATATATATACACATGTACTTATATACATATACACACACACCCTCCCTGCAGGGTGAGGCAACATCTAAATATATATATACACATGTACTTATATACATATACACACACACCTCCCTGCAGGGTGAGGCAACATCTATATATATATATACACATGTACTTATATACATATACACACACACCCTCCCTGCAGGGTGAGGCAACATCTATATATATATATACACATGTACTTATATACATATACACACACACCCTCCTGCAGGGTGAGGCAACATCTATATATATATATACACATGTACTTATATACATATACACACACACCCTCCCTGCAGGGTGAGGCAACATCTAAATATATATATACACATGTACTTATATACATATACACACACACTCCCTGCAGGGTGAGGCAACATCTATATATATATATACACATGTACTTATATACATATACACACACCCTCCCTGCAGGGTGAGGCAACATCTAAATATATATATACACATGTACTTATATACATATACACACACACCCTCCCTGCAGGGTGAGGCAACATCTATATATATATATATACACATGTACTTATATACATATACACACACACCCTCCCTGCAGGGTGAGGCAACATCTATATATATATACACATGTACTTATATACATATACACACACACCCTCCCTGCAGGGTGAGGCAACATCTAAATATATATATACACATGTACTTATATACATATACACACACACCCTCCCTGCTGGGTGAGGCAACATCTATATATATATATACACATGTACTTATATACATATACACACACCCCCCTGCAGGGTGAGGCAACATATATATATATATACACATGTACTTATATACATATACACACACACTCCCTGCAGGGTGAGGCAACATCTATATATATATATACACATGTACTTATATACATATACACACACACCCTCCCTGCAGGGTGAGGCAACATCTATATATATATATACACATGTACTTATATACATATACACACAACCCTCCCTGCAGGGTGAGGCAACATATATATATATATATACACATATACTATATACATATACACACACCCTCACATGTTGAATCGCATCGTATCGAACTGTATCGCATATATACATGTACATGTACACATATATGTATCAGTAATATATCTATAATACATGTCACCTGTTCAGGAGTGAGCGCTCTGTCCTACAGGACGAGGCTCGATGAAGACAACTGTGTGGCTCTGCTGCCAAACGGTAAGCCTGTCTGTCTCTCACCTGTCTCTCTCTCTCACCTGTGTCTCTCTCACCTGTCTCTCTCTCACCTGTCTGCAGGTCACCTGTCTGTCTCTCACCTGTCTGTCTCTCACCTGTCTGTCTCTCACCTGTCTCTCTCTCTCACTGTGTCTCTCTCACCTGTCTCTCTCTCACCTGTCTGCAGGTCACCTGTCTGTCTCTCACCTGTCTGCCTGTCTGCCTCTCACCTGTCTCTCTCTCTCACCTGTCTGCCTCTCACTGTCTCTCTCTCACCTGTCTGCCTCTCACATGTCTCTCTCACCTGTCTCTCTCTCACCTGTCTGCCTGTCTGCCTCTCACCTGTCTGTCTCTCACCTGTCTCTCTCACCTGTCTGTCTCTCACCTGTCTGTCTCTCACCTGTCTCTCTCACCTGTCTCTCTCTCACCTGTCTGCCTCTCACCTGTCTCTCTCTCACCTGTCTCTCTCTCTCACCTGTCTGTCTCTCACCTGTCTGTCTCTCACCTGCTGCCTCTCACATGTCTCTCTCACCTGTCTCTCTCTCACCTGTCTGCTCTCACCTGTCTGTCTCTCACCTGTCTCTCTCACCTGTCTGCCTCTCACCTGTCTGCCTCTCACATGTCTCTCTCACCTGTCTCTCTCTCACCTGTCTGCCTCTCACTGTCTGTCTCTCACCTGTCTCTCTCACCTGTCTGTCTCTCACCTGTCTGTCTCTCACCTGTCTCTCTCATGTCTCTCTCTCACCTGTCGCCTGTCTGCCTCTCACCTGTCTCTCTCTCACCTGTCTCTCTCTCACCTGTCTGTCTCTACCTGTCTGTCTCTCACCTGTCTCTCTCTCACCTGTGTCTCTCTCACCTGTCTCTCTCTCACCTGTCTGCAGGTCACCTGTCTGTCTCTCACCTGTCTGCCTGTCTGCCTCTCACCTGTCTCTCTCTCACCTGTCTGCCTCTCACCTGTCTGCCTCTCACCTGTCTCTCTCTCACCTGTCTGCCTCTCACCTGTCTCTCTCTCACCTGTCTGCCTCTCACCTGTCTCTCTCACCTGTCTCTTCTCACCTGTCTGTCTCTCACCTGTCTGTCTGCCTGTCTGCTCTCACTGTCTCTCTCACCTGTCTCTCTCTCACCTGTCTGCCTGTCTGCCTCTCACCTGTCTCTCTCTCACCTGTCTCCTCTCACCTGTCTGCAGGTCAACTGTCCTGCCTCTCACCTGTCTCGCCTGTCTGCCTCTCACCTGTCTCTCTCATCGACTGTCTGCTCTCACTGTCTCTCTCTCATGTCTGCCTGTCTGCCTCTCACCTGTCTCTCTCTCACCTGTCTCTCTCTCACCTGTCTGCCTGTCACCTGTCTCTCTCACCTGTCTCTCTCTCACCTGTCTGTCTCTCACCTGTCTGCCTCTCACCTGTCTGTCTCTCACCTGTCTGCCTCTCACCTGTCTCTCTCACCTGTCTCTCTCTCACCTGTCTGCCTGTCTGCCTCTCACCTGTCTGTCTCTCACCTGTCTGCCTCTCACCTGTCTCTCTCTCACCTGTCTCTCTCTCAGCTGTCTGCCTCTCACCTGTCTTTCTCTCACCTGTCTGCCTATCACCTGTCTCTCTCTCACCTGTCTCTCTCTCACCTGTCTGCCTGTCTGCCTCTCACCTGTCTCTCTCTCACCTGTCTGCCTCTCACCTGTCTCTCTCTCACCTGTCTGTCTCTCAGCTATCTGCCTGTCTGCCTCTCACCTGTCTCTCTCTCACCTGTCTGCCTCTCACCTGTCTCTCTCTCACCTGTCTGTCTCTCAGCTGTCTGCCTGTCTGCCTCTCACCTGTCTGTCTCACCTGTCTGTCTCTCAGCTGTCTGCCTCTCACCTGTCTTTCTCTCACCTGTCTGCCTCTCACATGTCTCTCTCACCTGTCTCTCTCTCAGCTGTTTGCCTGTCTGCCTCTCACCTGTCTCTCTCTCAGTCTGCCTCTCACCTGTCTCTCTCTCACCTGTCTGCCTGTCTGCCTCTCACCTGTCTCTCTCACCTGTCTCTCTCTCAGCTGTCTGCCTGTCTGCCTCTCACCTGTCTCTCTCTCACCTGTCTCTCTCTCACCTGTCTGCCTCTCACCTGTCTCTCTCTCACCTGTCTGCAGGTCACCTGTCTCTCTCTCTGGATAAGGACTCCTTTGAGTTGTTGGGAGTTGAAGGGAAGCCGTCCAGGTTCAGCCACAAGAGGAACATCAGATACGGTCCGTTCATTCTGTACCGTATACGAGGACAAAGTGCGGTCCCACAACAAGAACAACCATTTAACAAAACAATGAAGTATTCAGACATAGACATTTACTAAGAATATGTTATGGTCTATTTAAACACAAGGCATTACATGATATAGTGATAAGCTTAATATATAAAAAAACATCATTCATAGGGTACTTTCTATTGGGAAGTAGCTGTCCCCAACCCTGACATCTACATTTCAAGTTCTGTAAATAACACTTAAAACATTTTATTAAAGGGGACCTATCATGCAAAATGCACTTTGTGATGTCTTTTACACATAAAGATGTGTCCCGGTGTGTCCCCGGTGTGTCCCGGTGTGACCCCGGTGCGTCGGGGAACCCACGCAGCGTCAGAAAATAAAACCCTCTCTCTTTTCCTCCGTACCCAAATCTTTTAAAAACGGGTGTACAACGAGCGGATACAGATTCCATCCGAACTGACGTCAAATCGGCGGCGGACCCACAGAAAGTTGCTATCAGAAACAATGCCTGACGTGTTTTGGACGTAATCTCGTCTTGTTTACATTAGCAAGCCTCGCTAACACTCAGAGCTAACCTGTACTGGAGAGCACATGTGTTTAAAAGCAGGAAATAAAGAAAGGAACTCACCTTGTGATAAACCTGCGAGAGAAAAAGCCTTTGAGCTCCATACTGTTTCAGAAATAATCCTTGATGTGGTTTAGAACAGGATGGCGTTTTATCACAGCAGAATTTAACTTTATCTCCGGTAGAATTCTGATCAGGCATTAGCTCCGCCTCCTCTTTTTTTTTTTCAAGCTAAGGACCCAAGATCTGCGTTTCTCTAGCAGGGCTGCAAAAGAGGGGTTTGAGCAGGAGGAGGCACGGCTACAACGGGGGTCTGTTTGGTGTTTTGAAAAAAAAACTTCACAGACATGTTTTGTATAGGTATGGCCCTACAATATATTTGTAAAATATAGCATGATAGGTCCACTTTAAATGTTGTTCAATGGTGTATTTAGAAGATCTTTATGATTACATTCAAACAGAAGTTGGAATATTTAGATTTATTGTGGGTTTAATTTTTTGATAAAAAAACTATACTCAGAAAATCATGTCCCCAGTTTCCATGTCACTACCGAAACACAAGGGGTTTTAGTCCAATGGCTGAGCCTGGTTTTTAGCCACACCCCTAGGCAGTGACACTGCATCCCTGTCCCTCTTGGCTGAATGGCAAGTAGCTATATCCCATACTTTTGATATAAATCTGTTCCAAAATCTGAAAATCAGCGTGTAACCTTAAGAATTGTCACTACTGAACACATGTTATCTTCAATGAAGTCAACTTTTTCGGGGTTTTATGCAAAGTATTAGGTTTCTATGTGTGTAAGCCTCTTCAAAGACGTGAATGCTAGCCATGTACTTGCTAGCATTCTTTAGTTATGCTCAATTTTAGCTAGAATCGTCACTACCTAAACAGTCACTACCAAAACAGTCACTACCGAAACAGTCACTACCTAAACAGTCACTACCTAAACAGTCACTACCTAAACAGTCACTACCAAAACAGTCACTACCGAAACAGTCACTACCGAAACAGTCACTACCTAAACAGTCACTACCAAAACAGTCACTACCGAAACAGTCACTACCTAAACAGTCACTACCAAAACAGTCACTACCTAAACAGTCACTACCGAAACAGTCACTACCTAAACAGTCACTACCAAAACAGTCACTACCGAAACAGTCACTACCTAAACAGTCACTACCAAAACAGTCACTACCTAAACAGTCACTACCGAAACAGTCACTACCTAAACAGTCACTACCTAAACAGTCACTACCAAAACAGTCACTACCGAAACAGTCACTACCGAAACAGTCACTACCTAAACAGTCACTACCAAAACAGTCACTACCTAAACAGTCACTACCTAAACAGTCACTACCAAAACAGTCACTACCTAAACAGTCACTACCGAAACAGTCACTACCTAAACAGTCACTACCAAAACAGTCACTACCGAAACAGTCACTACCTAAACAGTCACTACCAAAACAGTCACTACCGAAACAGTCACTACCTAAACAGTCACTACCTAAACAGTCACTACCTAAACAGTCACTACCGAAACAGTCACTACCTAAACAGTCACTACCTAAACAGTCACTACCGAAACAGTCACTACCTAAACAGTCACTACCGAAACAGTCACTACCAAAACAGTCACTACCGAAACAGTCACTACCGAAACAGTCACTACCTAAACAGTCACTACCGAAACAGTCACTACCAAAACAGTCACCACCGAAACATATGGTTACGTTTCGGTAATTGACATGATCGTTTCGGTAGTGACAAAATGGAACGGTAAGCAGGTAAATCCCATAGTTTTGAAATAAATGTCTTTTAAAGTCTGAAAATCAGTGTGTTACCTTAAAGGTCTCTTATTATACTATTGTTAGGCATATATTATAGGTCTCAGATATATACAAAACATGTCTATGAAGTGTTTTGCTCAAAATACCAAACAGATCATTCTAGCCTCAAACCCCTCTATTTCAGCCTGTTACTAAAGTGCTGATTCTGGGTCAGTAGCTTCAAACATTCACACTTCAACATAAGGCATGTTATGAGTTCAGATGAAGCAATAAGGTTGAGGGAATATGATTCAACCTTGAGAACAAAATACTGTGGTCACTACCGAAACACTGGATGTTTTGAAAAAAATTAAGTATATTGAGTTATCAACTAAAATGATATGATACTGATTGGTTTAATGTATGTTCAATTTCAACAATCATCAACATTACATTACATGTCACTTGTTAGACTCTTTTATCCAAAGGGACTAACATACTCAATACTGAGGACAATCCCCACAGGAGCACTTTGGGGTGAAGTGTCTCAGGGACACAACGACATGCTGACTGCAGTGGGGTTTGAACCTGTGACCCCTGATCCCAACACCAAGGCTCTATCCACTGCGCCACACGCCTCCCAACTCTGGAATCAATATGATCAGTATTATGCATTTTACAAAGAAAGTTTGCATTGTGATTTTTATGAATTGTATAAATTGAACTTTGAAATTTGATTAGAAATTTAATTTAATTGATTTAATTGTGAAAACCCTCAATAAATATTTGTTTAAATACTATTTAGAGAAGGGAAGGTAAAACAATCTTAACAGGTTAATATAATACTGTTTTACTACAGTGTATGTACTATGTTTCGGTAGTGACCATTTTTGGTAGAGGAAGAACATTCCAATACAGTCTGAAAATACGATATCAAAATGTACGGTTCTTTTACTAGATATGTGTAATTTAGATATGGTACAAAATATATATGGGCAAAGTTTTGGGGAAAAAACATACAAAATTTCAAAACATTTCCAACCTGACTTTGCACCAATTCGGTAGAATGGCCCATATATAAATAATATAATGTGTTTTTATAACAAACGTTGTCTGTTACAGTGGTGTCTGTGGATTTGACTGACAGCCGCATGGCTCCGGGGGGGCGGGGCTACCAGAGACTGCTCACAGGTCTGAAGTCCCGCCTCCAGCTGAAGACAGACTTCCTGCTCACACCCTCCAGGTGAGTCACATTTAGGGATGTCACACCTCCAGGTGAGTCACATGTAGTGATGTCACACCCTCCAGGTGAGTCACCTGTAGTGATGTCACACCCTCCAGGTGAGTCACCTGTAGTGATGTCACACCTCCAGGTGAGTCACATGTAGTGATGTCACACCCTCCAGGTGAGTCACCTGTAGTGATGTCACACATCCAGGTGAGTCACATATAGTGATGTCACACCCTCCAGGTGAGTCACCTGTAGTGATGTCACACCCTCCAGGTGAGTCACCTGTAGTGATGTCACACCTCCAGGTGAGTCACATGTAGTGATGTCACACCCTCAAGGTGAGTCACCTGTAGTGATGTCACACCCTCCAGGTGAGTCACCTGTAGTGATGTCACACCTCCAGGTGAGTCACATGTAGTGATGTCACACCTCCAGGTGAGTCACCTGTAGTGATGTACACCTCCAGGTGAGTCACTGTAGTGATGTCACACCTCCAGGTGAGTCACATGTAGTGATGTCACACCTCCAGGTGAGTCACATGTAGTGATGTCACACCTCCAGGTGAGTCACATGTAGTGATATACACCTCCAGATGTCACCTGTAGTGATGTCACACCCTCCAGGTGAGTCACCTGTAGTGATGTCACACCTCCAGGTGAGTCACCTGTAGTGATGTCACACCCTCCAGGTGAGTCACCTGTAGTGATGTCACACCTCCAGGTGAGTCACATGTAGTGATGTCACACCTCCAGGTGAGTCACCTGTAGTGATGTCACACCCTCCAGGTGAGTCACCTGTAGTGATGTCACACCCTCCAGGTGAGTCACCTGTAGTGATGTCACACCCTCCAGGTGAGTCACCTGTAGTGATGTCACACCCTCCAGGTGAGTCACCTGTAGTGATGTCACACCCTCCAGGTGAGTCACCTGTAGTGATGTCACACCTCCAGGTGAGTCACCTGTAGTGATGTCACACCCTCCAGGTGAGTCACCTGTAGTGATGTCACACCTCCAGGTGAGTCACATGTAGTGATGTCACACCCTCCAGGTGAGTCACCTGTAGTGATGTTACACCTCCAGGTGAGTCACCTGTAGTGATGTCACACCTCCAGGTGAGTCACCTGTAGTGATGTCACACTCTCCAGGTGAGTCACCTGTAGTGATGTTACACCTCCAGGTGAGTCACCTGTAGTGATGTCACACCTCCAGGTGAGTCACCTGTAGTGATGTCACACCCTCCAGGTGAGTCACCTGTAGTGATGTTACACCTCCAGGTGAGTCACCTGTAGTGATGTCACACCTCCAGGTGAGTCACATGTAGTGATGTCACACCTCCAGGTGAGTCACATGTAGTGATGTCACATCCTCCAGGTACACGTTACCCGTAACCCCCTGCTGTGTGTCCCACAGGGGGCGGAGCCTCTCTTCAGGCCCTCCTGTCCCGTTATGATTGGTCGGAGCATCACCCTGAGGTCAGCCGCCGCCTCCTGACCGACGTCTGCTGCCCCCTGCTGACCTCTGACGTGAAGTCATGTGACCTGAAGTCATGTGACCCGCAGTCAGGTGACCCGCACCGCCTCCTGAGTGGCTCGGAGCCGTGGACGCCAACATCAGCTGGTGAGAGGCGTTGGGAACATGGCGTTGGGAACGTGGCGTTAGAAACATGTTGTTGGGAACATGGCGTTGGGAACGTGGCGTTGGGAACATGGTGTTGGGAACATGTTGTTGGGAACATGGCGTTGGGAACATGGCGTTGGGAACGTGGCGTTGGGAACATGTTGTTGGGAATGTGGCGTTGGGAACATGTTGTTGGGAACGTGGCGTTGGGAACATGGCGTTCGGAACATGTTGTTGGGAACGTGTTGTTGGGAACATGTTGTTGGGAACGTGGCGTTGGGAACATGTTGTTGGGAACGTGGCGTTGGGAACATGTTGTTGGGAACATGTTGTTGGGAACGTGGCGCTGGGAACGTGGCGTTGGGAACGTGTTGTTGGGAACGTAGCGTTGGGAACATGTTGTTGGGAACGTGGCGTTGGGAACGTGGCGTTGGGAACATGTTGGGAATGTGGCCTGGGAACATGTTGTTGGGAATGTGGCGTTGGGAACATGTTGTTGGGAACGTGGCGTTGGGAACGTGTTGTTGGGAACGTGTGTTGGGAACGTGGCGTTGGGAACGTGGTGTTGGGAACGTGGCGTTGGGAACGTGGTGTTGGAACGTGGCGTTGGGAACGTGGTGTGGGAACATTTTTACATTACATGTTACTTGTTAGACGCTTTTATCCAAAGGGACTTACATACTCAATACTGTGGACAATCCCCACAGGAGCAGTTTGGGGTGAAGTGTCTCAGGGACACAACGACATGCTGACTGCAGTGGGGTTTGAACCTGTGCCCCCCTGATCCGAACACCAACGCACTATCCACTGCGCCACATGCCTCCAACATGTTGTTGGGAACATGGCGTTGGGAACGTGGCGTTGGGAACATGGCGTTCGGAACGTGTTGTTGGGAACGTGGCGTTGGGAACGTGGCGTTGGGAACATGGCGTTCGGGGGAACATGTTGTTGGGAACATGTTGTTGGGAACGTGGCGTTGGGAACATGTTGTTAGGAACGCGGCGTTGGGAACGTGGCGTTGGGAACATGTTGTTGGGAACGTGGAGTTGGGAACATGTTGTTGGGAACGTGGCGTTGGGAACATGGCGTTCGGAACAGTTGTTGGGAACGTGGCGTTGGGAACGTGGCGTTCGGAACATGTTGTTGGGAACGTGGCGTTGGGAACCTGGTGGCGTGGGAACATGTTGTTGGGAACGTGGCGTTGGGAACGTGGCGTTGGGAATGTGTTGTTGGGAACGTGTTGTTGGGAACGTGTGGTTGGGAACGTGGCGTTGGGAACGTGTTGTTTGGAACGTGTGGTTGGGAACGTGGCGTTGGGAACGTGGCGTTGGGAATGTGTTGTTGGGAAACGTGTTGTTGGGAAGTGTGGTTGGGAACGTGTGGTTGGGAACGTGTGGTTGGGAACGTGGCGTTGGGAACATGTGTTGGGAACGTGTTGTTGGGAACGTGTTTGTTGGGAACGTGGCGTTGGGAACGTGGCGTTGGGAACGTGTTGTTGGGAACGTGTTGTTGGGAACGTGGCGTTGGGAACGTGTGGTTGGGAACGTGTTGGTTGGGAACGTGTTTGTTGGGAACGTGGCGTTGGGAACGTGTCGTTGGGAACGTGGCGTTGGGAACGTGGCGTTGGGAACGTGGCGTTGGGAACATGTTGTTGGGAACATGGCGTTCGGGGGAACATGTTTTTGGGAACGTGGCGTTGGGAACATGTTGTTAGGAATGTGGCGTTGGGAACGTGTTGTTGGGAACATGTTTGTTGGGAACATGGCGTTGGGAACATGGCGTTGGGAACAAGGCGTTCGGGGGAACATGTTGTTAGGAACGTGGCGTTGGGAACGTGTTGTTGGGAACGTGTTGTTGGGAAAAGTAGCGTTGGGAACATGTTGTTGGGAACATGTTGTTGGAACATGTTTTGGGAACATGTTGTTAGGAACGTGGCGTTGGACACATGTTGTTGGGAACATGTTGTTAGGAATGTGGCGTTGGGAACATGTTGTTGGGAACTTGTTGTTGGGAATGTGGCGTTGGGAACATGTTGTTGGGAACTTGTTGTTGGGAATGTGGCGTTGGGAACATGTTGTTAGGAACGTGGCGTTGGGAACATGTTTTGTTGGGACGTGTTGTTGGGAACATGTTGTTGGGAACATGTTGTTAGGAACGTGGCGTTGGGAACATGTTGTTGGGAACATGTTGTTAGGAATGTGGCGTTGGGAACATGTTGTTGGGAACTTGTTGTTGGGAATGTGGCGTTGGGAACATGTTGTTAGGAACGTGGCGTTGGAACATGTTGTTGGGAACATGTTGTTAGGAATGTGGCGTTGGGAACATGTTGTTGGGAACTTGTTGTTGGGATGTGGCGTTGGGAACATGTTGTTAGGAACGTGGCGTTGGGAACATGTTGTTGGGAACGTGTTGTTGGGAACGTGGCGTTGGGAACGTGTTGTTGGGAACGTGTTGTTGGGAACGTGTTGTTGGGAACGTGGCGTTGGGAACGTGTTGTTGGGAACGTGGCGTTGGGAACGTGGCGTTGGGAACGTGTTGTTGGGAACGTGGCGTTGGGAACATGTTGTTGGGAACATGCTGTTGTTTACCTGCTGTATTAACCTCCGGCTGACTCTTCTTCTGTGGTTTCAGTGAGAACGCGTCCAGCAGCTTCCTGTCCTCTCTCTGTTGTCCTGATCCTCAGACGGTGACGAGCGCTCTGAGCGTCTCCGTCTCTGGACTGCTGCTCCCTGAAGACCTGCAGAGGATCCTGAAGCAGCTCAGGTGAGACCAGCATGTCCTCATCTGTCCTCACCTGTCCCTCACCTGTCCTCCCTAACCCTCACCTGTCCTCCCTAACCCTCACCTGTCCTCCCTAACCCTCACCTGTCCTCCCTAACCCTCACCTGTCCTCCCTAACCCTCACCTGTCCTTCCTTACCCTCACCTGTCCTCCCTAACCCTCACCTGTCCTTCCTTACCTTCACCTTTCCTCCCTAACCCTCACCTTTCCTCCCTAACCTCACCTGTCCTCCCTAACCCTCACCTTTCCTCCCTAACCCTCACCTGTCCTCCCTCACCCTCACCTGTCCTCCCTCACCCTCACCTGTCCTTCCTCACCCTCACCTGTCCTCCCTCACCCTCACCTGTCCTCCCTCACCCTCACCTGTCCTCCTCACCTGTCTTCCCTAACCCTCACCTGTCCTCCCTCACCCTCACCTGTCCTTCCTAACCCTCACCCGTCCTCCCTCACCCTCACCTGTCCTCCCTCACCCTCACCTTTCCTCCCTCACCCTCACCTTTCCTCCCTCACCCTCACCTGTCCTCCCTCACCCTCACCTTTCCTCCCTCACCCTCACCTGTCCTCCCTCACCTGTCCTCCCTAACCCTCACCTGTCCTCCCTAACCCTCACCTGTCCTTCCTTACCCTCACCTGTCCTCCCTAACCCTCACCTGTCCTTCCTTACCTTCACCTTTCCTCCCTAACCCTCACCTTTCCTCCCTAACCCTCACCTGTCCTCCCTAACCCTCACCTTTCCTCCCTAACCCTCACCTGTCCTCCCTCACCCTCACCTGTCCTCCCTCACCCTCACCTGTCCTTCCTCACCCTCACCTGTCCTCCCTCACCCTCACCTGTCCTCCCTCACCCTCACCTGTCCTCCCTCACCTGTCTTCCCTAACCCTCACCTGTCCTCCCTCACCCTCACCTGTCCTTCCTAACCCTCACCCGTCCTCCCTCACCCTCACCTGTCCTCCCTCACCCTCACCTTTCCTCCCTCACCCTCACCTTTCCTCCCTCACCCTCACCTGTCCTCCCTCACCCTCACCTTTCCTCCTCACCCTCACCTGTCCTCCCTCCCTGTCCTCCCTAACCCTCACCTGTCCTCCCTAACCTCACCTGTCCTCCCTCACCCGTCCTCCCTCACCCTCACCTGTCCTTCCTAACCCTCACCTGTCCTCCCTCACCTGTCCTCCCTAACCCTCACCTGTCCTTCCTAACCCTCACCTTTCCTCCCTAACCCTCACCTGTCCTCCCTAACCCTCACCTGTTCTCCCTCACCCTCCCCTGTCTTCAACTGTCCTCCCTAACCCTCACCTGTCCTTCCTAACCCTCACCTTTCCTCCCTAACCCTCCCCTGTCTTCAACTGTCCTCCCTAACCCTCACCTTTCCACCCCTGTTCTCACCTCTCCTCTCCTCTCCTGTCCCCCCGTCCTCAGATGTCACCTGGAGCAGAGCCTCTCTACCTGGGCGTCTCTGACGGTCCATGGTTTTGTGGACAGTCCGGTCTCGTGGGGCGTCTCTGAGCACGGCGTCCTGAGGGGGGGGAGAACTTCTACAGTCTGCTGCTGTTCCCCGACCAGACCTACAGAATACACCTGGGGACAGGAGCAGAGGACACCTGTCCTCCATAACCTGTCCCTCTGAACACCTGGGAGCAGGAGCGCAGGACACCTGTCCCCCGTAAACTTGTCCACTATAACCTGTCCCTCTGAACACCTGGGAGCAGGAGCGCAGGACACCTGTCCCCCATAACACTTGTCCGCTATAAACACCCGTCCCCCTGAACACCTGTCCTCTGTAAACACCTGTCCCCCTGAACTCCTGTCCTCTGTAAACACCTGTCCCCTGAACACCTGTCCTCTGTAAACACCTGTCCCCCTGAACTCCTGTCCCCTGAACTCCTGTCCTCTGTAACACCTGTCCCCCTGAACACCTGTCCTCTGTAACACGTCCCTGTAACACCTGTCTGCTGTAACACCTGTCCTCTGTAACACCTGTCCCCTGAACACCTGTCCTCTGTAACACCTGTCCCCCTGAACAACTGTCCTCTGTAACACCTGTCCCCCTGCCCTCTGTAACACCTGTCCCCTGAACACCTGTCCTCTGTAACACCTGTCCCCCTGAACACCTGTCCTCTGTAACACCTGTCCCCCTGAACACCTGTCCTCTGTAACACCTGTCCCCCTGAACACCTGTCCTCTGTAACACCTGTCCCCTGAACACCTGTCCTCTGTAACACCTGTCCCCTGAACACCTGTCCTCTGTAACACCTGTCCCCTGAACACCTGTCCTCTGTAACACCTGTCCCCTGAACACCTGCCCTCTGTAACACCTGTCCCCTGTAACACCTGTCCTCTGTAACACGTGTCTCCCTGAACACCTGTCATCTGTAACACCTGTCCTCTGTAACACCTGTCCCCCTGAACACCTGTCCTCTGTAACACCTGTCCCCTGAACACCTGCCCTCTGTAACACCTGTCCCTGAACACCTGTCCTCTGTAACACCTGTCCCCCTGAACACCTGCCCTCTGTAACACCTGTCCCCTGAACACCTGCCCTCTGTAACACGTGTCTCCCTGAACACCTGTCCTCTGTAACACCTGTCCCCCTGAACACCTGTCCTCTGTAACACCTGTCCCCCTGAACACCTGTCCTCTGTAACACCTGTCCCCCTGAACACCTGTCCTCTGTAACACCTGTCCCCCTGAACACCTGTCCTCTGTAAACACCTGTCCCCCTGAACACCTGTCCTCTGTAAACACCTGTCCCCCTGAACACCTGTCCTCTGTAAACACCTGTCCCCCTGAACACCTGTCCTCTGTAAACACCTGTCCCCCTGAACACCTGTCCTCTGTAAACACCTGTCCCCCTGAACACCTGTCCTCTGTAAACACCTGTCCCCCTGAACACCTGTCCTCTGTAAACACCTGTCCCCACGGTTCCATGATGAGTTATAAAGTATACAGTATGTATAAAGTGTAAATGTGTCGTGTTGTGTGTGAACAGGTGCTCCTGCTATAATGGAACAGGTGCTCCTGTGATAATGGAACAGGTGCTCCTGTGATAATGGAACAGGTGCTCCTGTGATAATGGAACAGGTGCTCCTGCGATAATGGAACAGGTGCTCCTGTGATAATGGAACAGGTGCTCCTGTGATAATGGAACAGGTGCTCCTGTGATAATGGAACAGGTGCTCCTGCGATAATGGAACAGGTGCTCCTGTGATAATGGAACAGGTGCTCCTGTGATAATGGAACAGGTGCTCCTGTGATAATGGAACAGGTGCTCCTGTGATAATGGAACAGGTGCTCCTGTGATAATGGAACAGGTGCTCCTGCTATAATGGAACAGGTGCTCCTGCTATAATGGAACAGGTGCTCCTGCGATAATGGAACAGGTGCTCCTGCTATAATGGAACAGGTTGCTCCTGTGATAATGGAACAGGTGCTCCTGTGATAATGGAACAGGTGCTCCTGCTATAATGGAACAGGTGCTCCTGTGATAATGGAACAGGTTAAACATTCAACAGGTGATAACGTTTAGTTTTATATTTCAGTTTCTGACGAATAAATAAATCTGTTGTGAAACTTTGTTTTTATTAATGGGGAAACAGAGTATTCATGTTTACGGTTCAATAAAGGTTTGAACACACAGATGAACAGGGTCTCCTCTAGGGGTTCATTCAGAACACTGTAGTACCTGAAGCACCCAGCAGAGGAAAAAGGAAGTCAGTGTGAGTTCATTTCCTGTAGAAATCCATCTGGGAGGTCAAAGGTCGCCTCCACAGTGTCTTCAGTTCATCCATGTGTGTGTGTGTGTGTGTGTGTGTGTGTGTGTGTTAGCCTAGCTTAGCACAAAAGACTGGAGGCGGGGCAAAATGTTAGCTTAGCACAGACGTCCTTTAGGTAGGAGAGGAGTCATCAGTGTTCAGGTGTCAGTGAGCAGCTACAGGTGAGTCAGGGTTCTCCAGGTGAGCTGCAGGTGACTCAGGGTTCTCCAGGTGAGCTGCACCAGGTGAGTCAGGGTTCTCCAGGTGAGCTGCAGGTGAGTAAGGGTTCTCTAGGTGAGCTGCACCAGGTGAGTCAGGGTTCTCCAGGTGAGCTGCACCAGGTGAGCTGCACCAGGTGAGTCAGGGTTCTCCAGGTGAGCTGCAGGTGAGTCAGGGTTCTCCAGGTGAGCTGCAGCTGAGTCAGGGTTCTCCAGGTGAGCTGCAGGTGAGTCAGGGTTCTCCAGGTGAGCTGCAGCTGAGTCAGGGTTCTCCAGGTGAGCTGCAGCTGAGTCAGGGTTCTCCAGGTGAGCTGCAGGTGAGTCAGGGTTCTCCAGGTGAGCTGCAGGTGAGTCAGGGTTCTCTAGGTGAGCTGCACCAGGTGAGTCAGGGTTCTCCAGGTGAGCTGCACCAGGTGAGTCAGGGTTCTCCAGGTGAGCTGCACCAGGTGAGTCAGGGTTCTAGCAGAGCTCGGTTCCCCTCTGCAGGTTCTGCAGGATGGCGTCGGTTCCCTGCGAGGAACCCCAGACCCTCTTCAGAGCTTCACACTCGCGCTCGTTGGTTTGCTCAAGAGCACTGCGGCTGGTGTTCCTCATCAGAGCTTTGGACTCCTGCAGAACCTGCAGTGGGAAGAGGAGACCCGTTAGTGATGAGCACGGCACACACACACACACACACACACCACACACACACACACACACACACACACACACACACACACACACACACACACACACACACACACACACACACACACACACACACCACACACACACACACACACACACACACACACACACACACACACACACACACACACACACACACACACACACACACACACACACACACACACACCTGTGGATCCACCGTCACCAGCTCCCTGACTCGCAGCATCACTTCCTGTGTGAAGGTTCCCGGCCACAGCACCTGAGACACCAGCCCTTTAGAACACGCCTCCTGAGCCGTTAGCTTCCTGCCGCTCAGCAGCAGCTCGTTAGCCTGGAGACAAAACACAGAGGTTAGCATGGACACTTAGCATGGATCATTAGCCTGGAGCATTGGACTGTGAGGTTAGATTAGCCTGGATCATTAGCCTAGCCTGTAACATTAGGGTGGATCTGTAGCATAGCCTGTAACATTAGCCTGCAACATTAGCCTGGAGCATTAGCCTGGATCATTAGCCTGGATCATTAGCCTAGCCTGTAACATTAGCCTGGCCTGGAGCATTAGCCTGGATCATTAGCCTGGAGCATTAGCCTGGATCATTAGCCTAGCCTGTAACATTAGCCTGGCCTGCAACATTAGCCTGGATCATTAGCCTAGCCTGTAACATTAGCCTGGATCATTAGCCTGGATCATTAGCCTGGAGCATTAGCCTGGAGCATTAGCCTGGATCATTAGCCTAGCCTGTAACATTAGCCTGGCCTGCAACATTAGCCTGGATCATTAGCCTAGCCTGTAACATTAGCCTGGATCATTAGCCTGGATCATTAGCCTGGAGCATTAGCTCTGTTAGCACTAGCTCCGTTAGCACGTACCGCGGCGAGGCCCATGATGCGGGGGAAGGTGAAGGAGGAGCAGGCGTCGGGCGTCTGTCCGTAGGCAGCATACGGCGTCTGGAACCAAGCCTTCTCATTGGCCCACACCACGTCACACAGAGGCAAGATGGCCGCCCCGAGGCCGAGCGCCGGACCGTTCACCGCCGCGATGATGGGCTTCCTGAACTGGATGAAGGTGTTGACGAAGGTCCTGAGGAAGAGGAGGAGAACGGGTGATAATGGAACGGGTGATGACATCACACAGGGCTGCCATGGGGCGTTACCTGATGTCATCACACCGCCGGGCCTTACCTGATGGTTTCGGCCATCTTGATGCTCTCCTTCTTCCTGTCGTCTGTCAGCCTCCTGATGAAATACAGGAAGTCCAGTCCGCAGCAGAACACGTTGCCCACGGCGCCGAGGAGGACCAGCTGACTGTCGTCTGAGGCTGCGGTCGCCATGGCGCTCTGGATCTCCTTCATCACCTGGGGACACACCTGTCAGTCACCATGGCAACAGTGGGTTAACATGGGTTCTGTAGGGGGGGGTCTCACCTCGGGGGTGAGCCGGTTGTCCTGGGAGCCCCTGCAGCTCAGCAGGATGTGGGTGAACCCGTCCTGCTTCCTCACCACCAGGTCTCTGTACCTGTAGGCGCTCTCTGTCTGCCGGACGCTGAACCGGAGCCGCTTATCGAAGCCCGGACCCTCATCCAGACGCCGCCTCCCCAGGGAGCCCGTTGCCCCGGTAACAGCAGTCTGGACCACCAGGAGGGGGTCACCTGAGGGGGGGGGGCTCCTGAGGGGGGGGGGGCTCCTGAGGGGGGAGGGTTCTGGCCCCGGGGCCGGGTCCCCATGCGGGCCCTCTCCTCTCCGGGGCCCAGCTGCACTCCTGCAGGTTTCTCCTCCGGACCCCCCAGGGCGAGGGCCGCCTCGCTGGGGGGTCCCAGCTGATCCTCCGGACCACCCAGGGAGAGGGCCGCCTCGCTGGGGGAGTCCTGGGGGGCCGGCTTGGCATGGGGCTCTTAGGGACCAGGATCTTGATCCGGGACAGATCCACGCTGCGGATAGACCCGGAGAGAGGCCCTGAGACCAGACCCCAACCTGCTGGGGAGGGGGGGTCGTAGGTCCTGCTGAAGGGAGGGGGTCTGCAGGTCCTGGGGGGGGGGCTGCAGGGGGTGGGGCTGCAGTAGCGGGTGGACCGCAGTAAGGTCCGGTCTCTCTGCTGATGGTTGAACTGGTGCACATGGACCATGCAGGTGGACAGGTGGGACTCTGGCTCCCAGGTGTCCCCCTCAGACCCAAACCCCCTCCACCTCACCAGGTACTCCAGACCCCCCTTCTTACTCCTCCTGCGGTCCACCACGCGCTCCACCTGAGGACACAGGTACAGGTTAGACCAGCAGTACTTCAAGTACAGGTTAGACTGCAGTACTTCAAGTACAGGTTAGACTGCAGTACTTCAAGTACAGGTTAGACTGCAGTACTTCAGGTACAGGTTAGACTGAAGTACTTCATGTACAGGTTAGACTGCAGTACTTCAGGTACAGGTTAGACTGCAGTACTTCAGGTACAGGTTAGACTGAAGTACTTCAGGTACAGGTTAGACTGCAGTACTTCAGGTACAGGTTAGACTGAAGTACTTCATGTACAGGTTAGACTGCAGTACTTCAGGTACAGGTTAGACTGAAGTACTTCATGTACAGGTTAGACTGCAGTACTTCAAGTACAGGTTAGACTGAAGTACTTCAAGTACAGGTTAGACTGAAGTACTTCATGTACAGGTTAGACTGAAGTACTTCAAGTACAGGTTAGACTGAAGTACTTCAAGTACAGGTTAGACTGCAGTACTTCAGGTACAGGTTAGACTGAAGTACTTCATGTACAGGTTAGACTGAAGTACTTCATGTACAGGTTAGACTGCAGTACTTCATGTACAGGTTAGACTGAAGTACTTCATGTACAGGTTAGACTGAAGTACTTCATGTACAGGTTAGACTGAAGTACTTCATGTACAGGTTAGACTGAAGTACTTCATGTACAGGTTAGACTGAAGTACTTCAAGTACAGGTTAGACTGAAGTACTTCATGTACAGGTTAGACTGAAGTACTTCAAGTACAGGTTAGACTGAAGTACTTCATGTACAGGTTAGACTGAAGTACTTCATGTACAGGTTAGACTGAAGTACTTCAGGTACAGGTTAGACTGAAGTACTTCATGTACAGGTTAGACTGAAGTACTTCAGTACAGGTTAGACTGCAGTACTTCAAGTACAGGTTAGACTGAAGTACTTCAAGTACAGGTTAGACTGAGTACTTCAGTACAGGTTAGACTGAAGTACTTCAAGTACAGGTTAGACTGACGTACTTCAGGTACAGGTTAGACTGAAGTACTTCATGTACAGGTTAGACTGCAGTACTTCATGTAAGGTTAGACTGAAGTACTTCATGTACAGGTTAGACTGCAGTACTTCATGTACAGGTTAGACTGAAGTACTTCATGTACAGGTTAGACTGCAGTACTTCAGGTACAGGTTAGACTGCAGTACTTCATGTACAGGTTAGACTGCAGTACTTCATGTACAGGTTGGACTGCAGTACTTCATGACAGGTGAGACTGCAGTACTTCATACAGGTTAGACTGAAGTACTTCATGTACAGGTTAGACTGAAGTACTTCATGTACAGGTTAGACTGAAGTACTTCATGTACAGGTTAGACTGCAGTACTTCATGTACAGGTTAGACTGAAGTACTTCATGTACAGGTTAGACTGCAGTACTTCATACAGGTTAGACTGAAGTACTTCATGTACAGGTTAGACTGAAGTACTTCATGTACAGGTGAGACTGCAGTACTCAGGTACAGGTTAGACTGAAGTACTTCATGTACAGGTTAGACTGAGTACTTCAGTACAGGTTAGACTACAGTACTTCAGTACAGGTTAGACTACAGTACTTCAGTACAGG
>JAAKFY010000004.1:1184699-1197199 GCA_011823955.1 Dissostichus mawsoni | reverse complement strand
GGTGTCACAGGACACGTTTACAGGACAGGTATTACAGGACAGGTCACAGGACAGGTGTCATAGGACAGGTGTCACAGGACAGGTGTCACAGGACACGTGTTACAGGACAGGTATTACAGGACAGGTGTCACAGGACAGGTGTCAGAAGACAGGTGTCACAGGACAGGTGTTACAGGACAGGTATTACAGGACAGGTGTCACAGGACAGGTGTTACAGGTGTTCAGGACAGGTCAATCAATCAATCAATCACTGTTTTATTTATATAGCCCAATATCACAAATGTTACATTTGTCTCAGTGGACTTCACAGTTTGTACAGAAATCAGTAAACAATACGACCCCCTCTGTCCTGAGACCCTCACATCGTACAAGGAAACACTTCCAGAGAAAAACCCACAGTTTAAAGGGGAACATGGGAGAAACCTCAGGGAGAGACAGGTGTTACAGGACAGGTGTTCAGGAGACGTCCGTCCCTCGTCTTCATCCGTACCTTGTCTTCATCCGTCCCTCGTCTTCAGTCGTTCTTCTTCAGTCGTTCTTCTTCAGTCGTTCTTCTTCAGTCGTTCTTCTTCAATCGTTCTTCTCGTCTTCAGTCGATCTTCTCGTCTTCAGTCGTTCTTCTTCAGTCGTTCTTCTTCAGTCGTTCTTCTTCAGTCGTTCTTCTTCAGTCGTTCTTCTTCAATCGTTCTTCTCTCGTCTTCAGTCGTTCGTCTTCAATCGTTCTTCTTCATCGTTCTTCTCGTCTTCAGTCGATCTTCTCGTCTTCAGTCGTTCTTCTTCAGTCGTTCTTCTTCAGTCGTTCTTCTTCAGTCGTTCTTCTCGTCTTCAGTCGTTCTTCTTCAATCGTTCTTCTTCAGTCGTTCTTCTCGTCTTCAGTCGATCTTCTCGTCTTCAGTCGTTCTTCTTCAGTCGTTCTTCTTCAGTCGTTCTTCTCGTCTTCAGTCGTTCTTCTCGTCTTCAGTCGTTCTTCTTCAGTCGTTCTTCTTCAGTCGTTCTTCTCGTCTTCAGTCGTTCTTCTTCAATCGTTCTTCTTCAGTCGTTCTTCTCGTCTTCAGTCTTCTTCTCGTCTTCAGTCGTTCTTCTTCAGTCGTTCTTCTTCAGTCGTTCTTCTTCAGTCGTTCTCTTCAGTCGTTCTTCTTCAATCGTTCTTCTCGTCTTCAGTCGATCTTCTCGTCTTCAGTCGTTCTTCTTCAGTCGTTCTTCTTCAGTCGTTCTTCTTCAGTCGTTCTTCTCGTCTTCAGTCGTTCTTCTTCATCGTTCTTCTTCAGTCGTTCTTCTCGTCTTCAGTCGATCTTCTCGTCTTCAGTCGTTCTTCTTCAGTCGTTCTTCTTCAGTCGCTCTTCTTCAGTCGTTCTTCTCGTCTTCAGTCGTTCTTCTTCAATCGTTCTTCTTCAGTCGTTCTTCTCGTCTTCAGTCGATCTTCTCGTCTTCAGTCGTTCTTCTTCAGTCGTTCTTCTTCAGTCGTTCTTCTCGTCTTCAGTCGTTCTCTCTTCAGTCGTTCTTTTCAGTCGTTCTTCTCGTCTTCAGTCGTTCTTCTTCAATCGTTCTTCTTCAGTCGTTCTTCTCGTCTTCATTCGTTCTTCTTCAGTCGTTCTTCTTCAGTCGTTCTTCTTCAGTCGTTCTTCTTCAGTCGTTCTTCTTCAGTCGTTCTTCTCGTTTCAGTCGTTCTTCTTCTCGTTCTTCTTCAATCGTTCTTCTTCAGAGTCGTTCTTCTCGTCTTCAGTCGTTCTTCTCGTCTTCAGTCGTTCTTCTTCAGTCGTTCTTCTTCAGTCGTTCTTCTTCAGTCGTTCTTCTTCAGTCGTTCTTTGTCAGTCGTTCTCTTTTCAGTCGTTCTTCTTCAGTCGTTCTTCTCGTCTTCAGTCGTTCTTCTTCAGTCGTTTCTTCAGTCGTTCTTCTCGTCTTCAGTCGTTCTTCTCGTCCTTCAGTCGTTCTTCTTCAGCGTTCTCTTCAGTCGTTTCTTCTTCAATCGTTCTTCTCGTCTTCAGTCGTTCTTCTCGTCTTCAGTCGTTCTTCTCGTCTTCAGTCGTTCTTCTTCAGTCGTTCTTCTTCAGTCGTTCTTCTTCAGTCGTTCTTCTCGTCTTCAGTCGTTCTTCTTCAATCGTTCTTCTCAGTTGTTCTTCTCGTCTTCAGTCGTTCTTCTTCAGTCGTTCTTCTCGTCTTCAGTTGTTCTTCTTCAATCGTTCTTCTCGTCTTCAGTCGTTCTTCTCGTCTTCAGTCGTTCTTCTCGTCTTCAGTCGTTCTTCTTCAGTCGTTCTTCTTCAGTCGTTCTTCTCGTCTTCAGTCGTTCTTCTTCAATCATTCTTCTCGTCTTCAGTCGTTCTTCTTCAATCATTCTTCTCGTCTTCAGTCGTTCTTCTTAAGTCGTTCTTCTTCAGTCGTTCTTCTCGTCTTCAGTCGTTCTTCTTCAATCCTTCTTCTCGTCTTCAGTCGTTCTTCTCGTCTTCAGTCGTTCTTCTTCAGTCGTTCTTCTTCAGTCGTTCTTCTCGTCTTCAGTCGTTCTTCTTCAGTCGTTCTTCTTCAGTCGTTCTTCTTCAGTCGTTCTTCTCAGTCGTTCTTCTTCAATCGTTCTTCTCGTTTAAGTCGTTCTTTTCAATCGTTCTTCTTCAGTCGTTCTTCTTCAGTCGTTCTTCTCGTCTTAAGTCGTTCTTCTTCAATCGTTCTTCTCGTCTTCAGTCGTTCTTCTTCAATCGTTCTTCTCGTCTTCAGTCGTTCTTCTCGTCTTCAGTCGTTCTTCTTCAGTCGTTCTTCTTCAGTCGTTCTTCTTCAATCGTTCTTCTTCAGTCGTTCTCTTCAGTCGTTCTTCTCGTCTTCAGTCGTTCTTCTTCAGTCGTTCTTCTCGTCTTCAGTCGTTCTTCTTCAGTCGTTCTTCTTCAGTCGTTCTTCTTCAATCGTTCTTCTTCAGTCGTTCTTCTCGTCTTCAGTCGTTCTTCTTCAGTCGTTCTTCTTCAGTCGTTCTTCTCGTCTTCAGTCATTCTTTTCGTCTTCAGTCGTCTTCTTCAGTCGTTCTTCTTCAGTCGTTCTTCTCGTCTTCAGTCGTTCTTCTTCAGTCGTTCTTCTCGTCTTCAGTCGTTCTTCTCGTCTTCAGTCGTTCTTCTTCAGTCGTTCTTCTTCAGTCGTTCTTCTTCAATCGTTCTTCTCGTCTTCAGTCGTTCTTCTTCAGTCGTTCTTCTCGTCTTCAGTCGTTCTTCTTCAGTCGTTCTTCTTCAGTCGTTCTTCTCGTCTTCAGTCGTTCTTCTTCAGTCGTTCTTCTTCAGTCGTTCTTCTCGTCTTCAGTCGTTCTTCTTCAATCGTTCTTCTTCAGTCGTTCTTCTCGTCTTCAGTTGTTCTTCTTCAATCGTTCTTCTCGTCTTCAGTCGTTCTTCTCGTCTTCAGTCGTTCTTCTTCAGTCGTTCTTCTTCAGTCGTTCTTCTTCAGTCGTTCTTCTCGTCTTCAGTCGTTCTTCTTCAATCGTTCTTCTCGTCTTCAGTCGTTCTTCTCGTCTTCAGTCGTTCTTCTTCAGTCGTTCTTCTTCAGTCGTTCTTCTGTCTTCAGTCGTTCTTTCTTCAGTCGTTCTTCTTCAGTCGTTCTTCTTCAGTCGTTCTTCTTCAGTCGTTCTTCTTCAATCGTTCTTCTTCAGTCGTTCTTCTTCAGTCGTTCTTATTCAGTCGTTCTTCTCGTCTTAAGTCGTTCTTCTTCAATCGTTCTTCTCGTCTTCAGTCGTTCTTCTTCAGTCGTTCTTCTCGTCTTCAGTCGTTTTCTTCAGTCGTTCTTCTTCAGTCGTTCTTCTTCAATCGTTCTTCTTCAGTCGTTCTTCTTCAGTCGTTCTTCTTCAGTCGTTCTTCTCGTCTTCAGTCGTTCTTCTCGTCTTCAGTCGTTCTTCTTCAGTCGTTCTTCTTCAGTCGTTCTTCTTCAGTCGTTCTTCTTCAGTCGTTCTTCTCGTCTTCAGTCGTTCTTCTTCAGTCGTTCTTCTTCAGTCGTTCTTCTTCAATCGTTCTTCTATCGTCTTCAGTCGTTCTTCTTCAGTCGTTCTTCTCGTCTTCAGTCGTCTTCTTCAGTCGTTCTTCTTCAGTCGTTCTTCTTCAGTCGTTCTTCTTCAGTCGTTCTTCTTCAATCGTTCTTCTTCAGTCGTTTTCTCGTCTTCAGTCGTTCTTCTTCAGTCGTTCTTCTCGTCTTCAGTCGTTCTTCTTCAGTCGTTCTTCTTCAGTCGTTCTTCTTCAGTCGTTCTTCTCGTCTTCAGTCGTTCTTCTTCAGTCGTTCTTCTTCAGCGTTCTTCTTCAGTCGTTCTTCTCGTCTTCAGTCGTTCTTCTCGTCTTCAGTCATTCTTCTTGTCTTCTTTATTATCGTCGTCATCATCGCTCGTGTGTTTCGGCGCCCCAGCAGCAGACGTAGAAGACGGCGCAGATGAAGGCGAACGGGACGCTGACGCAGACGTAGCCGAGAACCGGAAACTTAGAGAACATCCACTGGAAGGAGAGAGGACGAAGAGTTCAGGTGAGACAGGAACAGGAAGCAGGAGAGAGGACAGGTGAGACAGGAAACAGGAGAGAGTTCAGGTGAGACAGGAAACAGGAGAGAGGACAGGTGAGACAGGAAACAGGAGAGAGGACAGGTGAGACAGGAAGCAGGAGAGAGGACAGGTGAGACAGGAAGCAGGAGAGAGGACAGGTGAGACAGGAAACAGGAGAGAGGACTGGTGAGACAGGAAGCAGGAGAGAGGACAGGTGAGACAGGAAACAGGAGAGAGGACAGGTGAGACAGGAAACAGGAGAGAGTTCAGGTGAGACAGGAAGCAGGAGAGAGGACAGGTGAGACAGGAAACAGGAGAGAGGACTGGTGAGACAGGAAGCAGGAGAGAGGACAGGTGAGACAGGAAACAGGAGAGAGGACAGGTGAGACAGGAAACAGGAGAGAGTTCAGGTGAGACAGGAAGCAAGCTCACCCTCAGTGAGGATCTTGCCTCGAACAGGAAGCGCAGGAATCTCTGATCCATGCTGTTTCCTCCTGAGGCTGAACGGTCAAACACAACATGTTGAGATTTTCAGGAAAAAAATCTTATTTAGAAATGTTGAGAAAAAGTCGGAACTTTCAGATTCTCTGAAAAATTTCAGAATTAAATTATTTCTGATTTTTCAAACAAATGAGGAATTCCCTCTCTCACCTTAAGGCTGCCGTCCATGACTCAGAGACACACACACACACACACACACACACACACCAAACACACACACACACACCACACACACACACACACACAACACCACACACACAACACACACACAGACACACACACACACACACACACACACACAGAGAGACACACAGAGACACACACAGAGACACACAGAGACACACACACACACAGAGAGACACACACAGAGACACACACACACACATACACACAAACACACACACACACACACACACAGAGACACAGAGACACACACACACATACACACACACACACACACACACACACACAACACACACACACACAGAGACACAGAGACACATAGAGACACACACAGAGACACACACAGAGACACACACACAGAGACACACACACACACACTGTTTCTGTCTGTCTCTTTATGTATTTGCCTTCGTTTTGTGTTTTATTCTCTGTCAAAGCGTCTTTGAGTTTTTAGAAAAAGCGCTATATAAGTGTCACGTGTTATTATATTACAGGACAGGTGTCACAAGACAGGTGTCACAGGACAGGTGTTACAGGTGTTACAGGACAGGTATTACAGGACAGGTGTCACAGGAGAGGTGTCACAGGACAGGTTTCACAGGACACGTGTTACAGGACAGGTATTACAGGACAGGTGTCACAGGACAGGTGTCACAGGACAGGTGTTACAGGACAGGTATTACAGGACAGGTGTCACAGGACAGGTATTACAGGACAGGTGTCACAGGACAGGTGTCACAGGACAGGTGTTACAGGTGTTACAGGACAGGTATTACAGGGACAGGTGTCACAGGAGAGGTGTCACAGGACAGGTGTCACAGGACACGTGTTACAGGACAGGTATTACAGGACAGGTGTCACAGGACAGGTGTCACAGGACAGGTGTTACAGGACAGGTATTACAGGACAGGTGTCACAGGACAGGTGTCACAGGACAGGTGTCACAGGACACGTGTTACAGGACAGGTATTACAGGACAGGTGTCACAGGACAGGTGTCACAGGACAGGTGTCACAGGACAGGTGTCAGAAGACAGGTGTCACAGGACAGGTGTCACAGGACAGGTGTTACAGGTGTTACAGGACAGGTCAATCAATCAATCAATCACTGTTTATTATATAGCCCAATATCACAAATGTTACATTTGTCTCAGTGGACTTCACAGTTTGTACAGAATATCAGTAAACAATACGACCCCCTCTGTCCTGAGACCCTCACATCGTACAAGGAAACACTTCCAGAGAAAAACCCACAGTTTAAAGGGGAACATGGGAGAAACCTCAGGGAGAGACAGGTGTTACAGGACAGGTGTTCAGGAGACGTCCGTCCCTCGTCTTCATCCGTCCCTTGTCTTCATCCGTCCCTCGTCTTCAGTCGTTCTTCTTCAGTTCTTCTTCAGTCGTTCTTCCATTCTTCTTCAATCGTTCTTCTTCAGTCGTTCTTCTCGTCTTCAGTCGTTCTTTCTTCTTCAGTTCTTCTTCAGCCGTTCTTCTTCAGTCGTTCTTCTTCATCGTTCTTCTTCAGTCGTTCTTCTTCAGTCGTTCTTCTTCAGTCGTTCTTCTCGTCTTCAGTCGTTCTTCTCGTCTTCAGTCGTTCTTCTTCAGTCGTTTTTCTTCAGTCGTTCTTCTTCAGTCGTTCTTCTCGTCTTCAGTCGTTTCTTCTCGTCTTCAGTCGTTCTTCTTCAGTCGTTCTTCTTCAGTCGTTCTTCTTCAATCGTTCTTCTCGTCTTCAGTCGTTCTTCTTCAGTCGTTCTTCTTCAGTCGTTCTTCTTCAGTCGTTCTTCTCGTCTTCAGTCGTTCTTCTTCAATCGTTCTTCTTCAGTCGTTCTTCTTCAGTCGTTCTTCTCGTCTTCAGTCGTTCTTCTCGTCTTCAGTCGTTCTTCTTCAGTCGTTCTTCTTCAGTCGTTCTTCTTCATCGTTCTTCTCGTCTTCAGTCGTTCTTCTTCAGTCGTTCTTCTTCAGTCCGTTCTTCTTCAGTCGTTCTTCTCGTCTTCAGTCGTTCTTCTTCAATCGTTCTTCTTCAGTCGTTCTTCTTCATCGTTTTTCTCGTCTTCAGTCGTTCTTCTTCAGTTGTTCTTCTTCATCGTTTTTCTCGTCTTCAGTCGTTCTTCTTCAATCGTTCTTCTTCAGTCGTTCTTCTTCAGTCGTTCTTCTCGTCTTCAGTCGTTCTTCTTCAATCGTTCTTCTTCAGTCGTTCTTCTTCAGTCGTTCTTCTTCAGTCGTTCTTCTCGTCTTCAGTCGTTCTTCTCGTCTTCAGTCGTTCTTCTTCAGTCGTTCTTTCTTCAGTCGTTCTTCTTCAATCGTTCTTCTCGTCTTCAGTCGTTCTTCTTCAGTCGTTCTTCTTCAGTCGTTCTTCTTCAGTCGTTCTTCTCGTCTTCAGTCGTTCTTCTTCAATCGTTCTTCTTCAGTCGTTCTTCTTCAGTCGTTCTTCTTCAGTCGTTTTTCTCGTCTTCAGTCGTTCTTCTTCAGTTGTTCTTCTTCAATCGTTTTTCTCGTCTTCATCGTTCTTCTTCAATCGTTCTTCTTCAGTCGTTCTTCTTCAGTCGTTCTTCTCGTCTTCAGTCGTTCTTCTTCAGTCGTTCTTCTTCAGTCGTTCTTCTTCAGTCGTTCTTCTCGTCTTCAGTCGTTCTTCTCGTCTTCAGTCGTTTCTTCTTCAGTCGTTCTTCTTCAGTCGTTCTTCTTCAGTCGTTCTTCTCGTCTTCAGTCGTTCTTCTTCAGTCGTTCTTCTTCAGTCGTTCTTCTCGTCTTCAGTCGTTCTTCTTCAGTCGTTCTTCTTCAGTCGTTCTTCTTCAATCGTTCTTCTCGTCTTCAGTCGTTCTTCTCGTCTTCAGTCGTTCTTCTTCATTCGTTCTTCTTCAGTCGTTCTTCTTCAGTCGTTCTTCTTCGTCTTCTTCTCGTCTTCAGTCGTTCTTCTTCAGTTGTTCTTCTTCAGTCGTTCTTCCGTCTTCAGTCCGTTCTTCTTCAGTCGTTCTTCTTCAGTCGTCTTCTTCAATCGTTCTTCTTCAGTCGTTCTTCTCGTCTTCAGTCGTTCTTCTTCAGTCGTTCTTCTTCAGTCGTTCTTCTTCAATCGTTCTTCTTCAGTCGTTCTTCTCGTCTTCAGTCGTTCTTCTCGTCTTCAGTCGTTCTTCTCGTCTTCAGTCGTTCTTCTTCAGTCGTTCTTTTTCAGTCGTTCTTCTCGTCTTCAGTCGTTCTTCTTCAATCGTTCTTCTTCAGTTGTTCTTCTCGTCTCAGTCGTTCTTCTTCAGTCGTTCTTCTCGTCTTCAGTTGTTCTTCTTCAGTCGTTCTTCTCGTCTTCAGTCGTTCTTCTCGTCTTCAGTCGTTCTTCTTCAGTCGTTCTTCTTCAGTCGTTCTTCTCGTCTTCAGTCGTTCTTCTCGTCTTCAGTCGTTCTTCTTCAGTCGTTCTTCTTCAGTCGTTCTTCTCGTCTTCAGTCGTTCTTCCGTCTTCAGTCGTTCTTCTTCAGTCGTTCTTCTTCAGTCGTTCTTCTCGTCTTCAGTCGTTCTTCTTCAGTCGTTCTTCTCGTCTTCAGTCGTTCTTCTTCAGTCGTTCTTCTTCAGTCGTTCTTCTTCAGTCGTTCTTCTTCAATCGTTCTTCTCGTCTTCAGTCGTTTCTTCTCGTCTTCAGTCGTTCTTCTTCAGTCGTTCTTCTTCAGTCGTTTTCTTCTCGTCTTCAGTCGTTCTTCTTCAGTCGTTCTTCTTCAGTCGTTCTTCTTCAGTCGTTCTTCTTCATCGTTCTTCTTCTATAATCGTTCTTCTCGTCTTCAGTCGTTCTTCTCGTCTTCAGTCGTTCTTCTCGTCTTCAGTCGTTCTTCTTCAGTCTGTTCTTCTTCATCGTTCTTCTATAATCGTTCTTCTCGTCTTCAGTCGTTCTTCTCGTCTTCAGTCGTTCTTCTCGTCTTCAGTCGTTCTTCTTCAGTCGTTCTTTTTCAGTCCGTTCTTCTCGTCTTCAGTCGTTCTTCTTCAATCGTTTCTTCTTCAGTTTTCTTCTCGTCTTCAGTCGTTTCTTCTTCAGTCGTTCTTCTCGTCTTCAGTTGTTCTTCTTCAATCGTTCTTCTCGTCTTCAGTCGTTCTTCTTCAGTCGTTCTTCTTCAGTCGTTCTTCTTCAGTCGTTCTTCTCGTCTTCAGTCGTTCTTCTTCAGTCGTTCTTCTTCAGTCGTTCTTCTTCAATCGTTCTTCTTCAATCGTTCTTCTTCAGTCGTTCTTCTCGTCTTCAGTCGTTCTTCTCGTCTTCAGTCGTTCTTCTCGTCTTCAGTCGTTCTTCTTCAGTCGTTCTTCTCGTCTTCAGTCGTTCTTCTTCAGTCGTTCTTCTTCAATCGTTCTTCTTCAGTCGTTCTTCTTCGTCGTTCTTCTTCAGTCGTTCTTCTTCAGTCGTTCTTCTTCAGTCGTTCTCTCGTCTTAAGTCGTTCTTCTTCAATCGTTCTTCTCGTCTTCAGTCGTTCTTCTTCAATCGTTCTTTCGTCTTCAGTCGTTCTTCTTCAGTCGTTCTTCTCGTCTTCAGTCGTTCTTCTTCAGTCGTTCTTCTTCAGTCGTTCTTCTCGTCTTCAGTCGTTCTTCTTCAGTCGTTCTTCTCGTCTTCAGTCGTTCTTCTCGTCTTCAGTCGTTCTTCTTCAGTCGTTCTTCTTCAGTCGTTCTTCTTCAATCGTTCTTCTTCAGTCGTTCTTCTCGTCTTCAGTCGTTCTTCTTCAGTCGTTCTTCTTCAGTCGTTCTTCTCGTCTTCAGTCGTTCTTCTTCAGTCTTCTTCTTCAGTCGTTCTTCTTCAGTCGTTCTTCTCGTCTTCAGTCGTTCTTCTCGTCTTCAGTCATTCTTCTTGACTTCTTTATTATCGTCGTCATCATCGCTCGTGTTTCGGCGCCTCCAGCAGCAGACTAGAAGACGGCGCAGATGAGGCGAACGGGACGCTGACGCAGACGTAGCCGAGAACCGGAAACTTAGAGAACATCCACTGGAAGGAGAGAGGACGAAGAGTTCAGGTGAGACAGGAACAGGAAGCAGGAGAGAGGACAGGTGAGACAGGAAACAGGAGAGAGTTCAGGTGAGACGGAAACAGGAGAGAGGACAGGTGAGACAGGAAACAGGAGAGAGGACAGGTGAGACAGGAAGCAGGAGAGAGGACAGGTGAGACAGGAAGCAGGAGAGAGGACAGGTGAGACAGGAACAGGAGAGAGGACTGGTGAGACAGGAAGCAGGAGAGAGGACAGGTGAGACAGGAAACAGGAGAGAGGACAGGTGAGACAGGAAACAGGAGAGAGTTCAGGTGAGACAGGAAGCAAGCTCACCCTCAGTGAGGATCTTGCCTCGAACAGGAAGCGCAGGAATCTCTGATCCATGCTGTTTCCTCCCTGAGGCTGAACGCTCAAACACAACATGTTGAGATTTTCAGATTCTCTGAAAATTTCAGAATTAAATTATTTTCTGATTTTTCAGACAAATGAGGAATTCCCTCTCTCACCTTAAGGCTGCCGTCCATGACTCAGAGACACACACACACACACACAAACACACACACACACACACCACACACACACACACACACACACCACACCACACACACACAGAGACAAACAGAGACACACACAGAGACACACACACACACACACAGACACACACACACAGAGACACACACACACACACACAGAGACAACACACACACACAGAGACACACACACACAGAGACACACACACACCACACAGAGACACACAGAGACACACACACAGAGACACACAGAGACACACACACACACAGAGACACACACAGAGACACACACAGAAACACACAGAGACACACACACACAGCCACACACAGAGACACAGAGACACACACAGAGACACACAGAGACACACACAGAGACACACAGAGACACACACACACACAGAGACACACAGAGACACACACAGAGACACACAAACACACACACACACAGAGACACACACACACACACAGAGACACACAGAAACACACACACACACAGAGACAGACAGAGACACACACACACACACACAGAGACACACACACACACAGAGACACACAGAGACACACACAGAGACACACACACACACACACACACACACACACACAAAGAGACACACAGAGACACACAGAGACACACACACACACACACAGACACACAGAGACACACACAGAGACACACACACACACACACACAAGAAACCTTTGGCCATTTCTTGTCTGAATGTCTGTGTTGTGAATATCGTGGGAGGACGTAGAACGTGTTATTAGAAGACAGACGGGACAAAAGGTAAAACTCCAGGACAAAGACATTCTTATCTTCAGAAAAAGCATTTCCTCTTTATTTCTATCATGGAAATAAATCATCTATATTTTAGTTTCAAGTCTTTGTCTTCACTAAACTCCCTGAAGACCCTGAGTTGTGATTGGTCGAAACTCGTGATGTCATCCGTCCCTCAGTGATTCCATCAATAATAAGACATCTGCAGTCGTTAAACACAGCTTTTATTCGTCTCTACAGAGTTCACAGCGTCACACAGGTAAAGCATTACATCTAAAATAAATATGTCTTCAAGTCCAAGACAACAAGAGAGCTAGAAACTACAAGAGAGCTAGAAACTACAAGAGAGCTAGAAACTACAAGAGAGCTAGAAACTACAAGAGAGAACAAGAGAGCTAGAAACTACAAGAGAGCTAGAAACTACAAGAGAGCGAGAAACTACAAGAGAGCTAGAACTACAAGAGAGCGAGAAACAACAAGAGAGCTAGAAACTACAAGAGAGCGAGAAACTACAAGAGAGCTAGAAACTACAAGAGAGCGAGAAACACAAGAGAGCTAGAAACTACAAGAGAGCTAGAAATACAGGAGAGCTAGAAACTACAAGAGAGCTAGAAACTACAAGAGAGCTAGAAACTACAAGAGAGCTAGAAACTACAAGAGAGCTAGAAACTACAAGAGAGCGAGAAACTACAAGAGAGCTAGAAACTACAAGAGAGCGAGAAACTACAAGAGAGCTAGAAACTACAAGAGAGCTAGAAACTACAAGAGAGCGAGAAAAAGAGAGCGAGAAACTACAAGAGAGCTAGAAACTACAGGAGAGCTAGAAACTACAAGAGAGCGAGAAAAGAGAGCGAGAAACTACAAGAGAGCTAGAAACTACAAGAGAGCGAGAAACTACAAGAGAGCGAGAAACTACAAGAGAGCTAGAAACCAAGAGAGCTAGAAACTACAGAGAGCTAGAAACTACAAGAGAGCTAGAAACTACAAGAGAGCGAGAAACTACAGAGAGCTAGAAACTACAAGAGAGCGAGAAACTACAAGAGAGCTAGAAACTACAAGAGAGCGAGAAACTACAAGAGAGCGAGA
>JAAKFY010000004.1:1178597-1183699 GCA_011823955.1 Dissostichus mawsoni | reverse complement strand
ACACACACACACAGACACACACACACCACACACACACACAGAGACACACACACACACAGAGACACACACACACAGAGACACACACACACAACACACACACAGAGACACACAGAGACACACACACAGAGACACACAGCAGAGACACACACACACACAGAGACACACACACAGACACACACAGAAACACACAGAGACACACACACACAGCCACACACAGAGACACACACAGAGACACACACAGAGACACACAGAGACACACACAGAGACACACAGAGAACACACACACACAAAGAGACACACAGAGACACACACAGAGACACACAAAACACACACACACACACACACACAGAGACACACACACACACACACAGAGACACACAGAAACACACACACACACAGAGACAGACAGAGACACACACACACACACACACACACAGAGACACACACACACACACACACAACACACAGAGACACACAGAGACACACACAGACACACACACACACACACACACACACACACACACAAAGAGACACACAGAGACACACACACACACACACACAGACACACAGAGACACACACAGAGACACACACACACACACACAAGAAACCTTTGGCCATTTCTTGTCTGAATGTCTGTTGTGAATATCGTGTGAGGGACGTAGAACGTGTTATTAGAAGACAGAGGACAAAAGGTAAAACTCCAGGACAAAGACATTCTTATCTTCAGAACAAAAAGCATTTCCTCTTATTCTATCATGGAAATAAATCATCTATATTTTAGTTCAAGTCTTTGTCTTCACTAAACCCCTGAAGACCCTGAGTTGTGATTGGTCGAAACTCGTGATGTCATCCGTCCCTCAGTGATTCCATCAATAATAAGACATCTGCAGTCGTTAAACACAGCTTTTATTCGTCTCTACAGAGTTCACAGCGTCACACAGGTAAAGCATTACATCTAAATAAATATGTCTTCAAGTCCAAGACAACAAGAGAGCTAGAAAACTACAAGAGAGCTAGAAACTACAAGAGAGCGAGAAACTACAAGAGAGCTAGAAACTACAAGAGAGCTAGAAACTACAAAAACTACAAGAGAGCTAGAAACTACAAGAGAGCTAGAAACTACAAGAGAGCTAGAAACTACAAGAGAGCGAGAAACTACAAGAGAGCTAGAAACTACAAGAGAGCTAGAAACTACAAGAGAGCGAGAAACTACAAGAGAGCGAGAAACTACAAGAGAGCTAGAAACTACAAGAGAGCTAGAAACTACAAGAGAGCTAGAAACTACAAGAGAGCGAGAAACTACAAGAGAGCGAGAAACTACAAGAGAGCTAGAAACTACAAGAGAGCTAGAAACTACAAGAGAGCGAGAAACTACAAGAGAGCTAGAAACTACAAGAGAGCTAGAAACTACAAGAGAGCGAGAAACTACAAGAGAGCTAGAAACTACAAGAGAGCTAGAAACTACAAGAGAGCGAGAAACTACAAGAGAGCTAGAAACTACAAGAGAGCGAGAAACTACAAGAGAGCGAGAAACTACAAGAGAGCTAGAAACTACAAGAGAGCGAGAAACTACAAAAGAGCTAGAAACTACAAGAGAGCTAGAAACTACAAGAGAGCGAGAAACTACAGGAGAGCTAGAAACTACAAGAGAGCGAGAAACTACAAGAGAGCGAGAAACTACAAGAGAGCTAGAAACTACAAGAGAGAGAGAAACTACAAGAGAGCGAGAAACTACAAGAGAGCTAGAAACTACAAGAGAGCTAGAAACTACAAGAGAGCGAGAAACTACAAGAGAGCTAGAAACTACAAGAGAGCTAGAAACTACAAGAGAGCTAGAAACTACAAGAGAGCGAGAAACTACAAGAGAGCGAGAAACTACAGAAATATAAATCATCAGGAACGACTAATGACAGAAATAACTTAATACATCTGGAGACAATAAACAACACAGAGACGCAGGGACAGGTGTTACAGGACAGTGTTACAGGACAGGTGTTCAGGACAGGTGTTACAGGACATGTGTTACAGGACAGGTGTTCAGTCCCTCGTCTTCATCCGTCCCTCGTCTTCAGTCGTTCTTCTCGTCTTCAGTCATTCTTCTTGTCTTCTTTATTATCGTCGTCATCATCGCTCGTGTTTCGGCGCTCCAGCAGCAGACGTAGAAGATGGCGCCGATGAAGGCGAACGGGACGCTGACGAAGACGTAGCCGAGAACCGGAAACTTAGAGAACATCCACTGGAAGGAGAGAGGACGAAGAGTTCAGGTGAGACAGGAACAGGAAGCAGGAGAGAGGACAGGTGAGACAGGAAACAGGAGAGAGTTCAGGTGAGACAGGAAACAGGAGAGAGGACAGGTGAGACAGGAAGCAGGAGAGAGGACAGGTGAGACAGGAAACAGGAGAGAGGACAGGTGAGACAGGAAGCAGGAGAGAGTTCAGGTGAGACAGGAAACAGGAGAGAGTTCAGGTGAGACAGGAAACAGGAGGGAGGACAGGTGAGACAGGAAACAGGAGAGAGGACAGGTGAGACAGGAAGCAGGAGAGAGGACAGGTGAGACAGGAAACAGAGAGAGGACAGGTGAGACAGGAAACAGGAGAGAGGACAGGTGAGACAGGAAACAGGAGAGAGGACTGGTGAGACAGGAAACAGGAGAGAGGACTGGTGAGACAGGAAACAGGAGAGAGGACAGGTGAGACAGGAAACAGGAGAGAGGACAGGTGAGACAGGAAACAGGAGAGAGGACAGGTGAGACAGGAAACAGGAGAGAGGACTGGTGAGACAGGAAACAGGAGAGAGGACAGGTGAGACAGGAAGCAGGAGAGAGGACAGGTGAGACAGGAAACAGGAGAGAGGACAGGTGAGACAGGAAGCAGGAGAGAGGACAGGTGAGACAGGAAACAGGAGAGAGGACAGGTGAGACAGGAAACAGGAGAGAGGACAGGTGAGACAGGAAACAGGAGAGAGGATGGTGAGACAGGAAACAGGAGAGAGAGGTGATACAGGAAACAGGAGAGAGGACTGGTGAGACAGGAAACAGGAGAGAGGACAGGTGAGACAGGAAACAGGAGAGAGGACAGGTGAGACAGGAAACAGGAGAGAGGACAGGTGAGACAGGAAACAGGAGAGAGGACTGGTGAGACAGGAAACAGGAGAGAGGACAGGTGAGACAGGAAACAGGAGAGAGGACTGGTGAGACAGGAAACAGGAGAGAGGACAGGTGAGACAGGAAGCAGGAGAGAGGACAGGTGAGACAGGAAACAGGAGAGAGGACAGGTGAGACAGGAAACAGGAGAGAGGACAGGTGAGACAGGAAGCAGGAGAGAGGACAGGTGAGACAGGAAACAGGAGAGAGGACAGGTGAGACAGGAAACAGGAGAGAGTTCAGGTGAGACAGGAAACAGGAGAGAGTTCAGGTGAGACAGGAAACAGGAGGGAGGACAGGTGAGACAGGAAACAGGAGAGAGGACAGGTGAGACAGGAAGCAGGAGAGAGGACAGGTGAGACAGGAAACAGGAGAGAGGACAGGTGAGACAGGAAACAGGAGAGAGGACAGGGAGACAGGAAACAGGAGAGAGTTCAGGTGAGACAGGAAACAGGAGAGAGGACTGGTGAGACAGGAAACAGGAGAGAGGACAGGTGAGACAGGAAACAGGAGAGAGGACAGATGAGACAGGAAACAGGAGAGAGGACAGGTGAGACAGGAAACAGGAGAGAGGACAGGTGAGACAGGAAACAGGAGAGAGGACAGGTGAGACAGGAAACAGGAGAGAGGACAGGTGAGACAGGAAACAGGAGAGAGGACAGGTGAGACAGGAAACAGGAGAGAGGACTGGTGAGACAGGAAACAGGAGAGAGGACAGGTGAGACAGGAAACAGGAGAGAGGACTGGTGAGACAAGAAACAGGAGAGAGGACAGGTGAGACAGGAAGCAGGAGAGAGGACAGGTGAGACAGGAAACAGGAGAGAGGACAGGTGAGACAGGAAACAGGAGAGAGTTCAGGTGAGACAGGAAACAGGAGAGAGTTCAGGTGAGACAGGAAACAGGAGGAGGACAGGTGAGACAGGAAACAGGAGATAGGACAGGTGAGACAGGAAACAGGAGAGAGGACTGGTGAGACAGGAAACAGGAGAGAGGACAGGTGAGACAGGAAACAGGAGGGAGGACTGGTGAGACAGGAAGCAGGAGAGAGGACTGGTGAGACAGGAAACAGGAGAGAGGACAGGTGAGACAGGAAACAGGAGAGAGGACAGGTGAGACAGGAAACAGGAGAGAGGACAGGTGAGACAGGAAACAGGAGAGAGGACTGGTGAGACAGGAAACAGGAGAGAGGACAGGTGAGACAGGAAACAGGAGGGAGGACTGGTGAGACAGGAAACAGGAGAGAGGACAGGTGAGACAGGAAACAGGAGAGAGGACTGGTGAGACAGGAAACAGGAGAGAGGACAGGTGAGACAGGAAACAGGAGAGAGGACAGGTGAGACAGGAAGCAGGAGAGAGGACTGGTGAGACAGGAAGCAGGAGAGAGTTCAGGTGGGACAGGAAAAGGAGAGAGGACAGGTGAGACAGGAAGCAGGAGAGAGGACTGGTGAGACAGGAAACAGGAAAGAGGACAGGTGAGACAGGAAACAGGAGAGAGGACAGGTGAGACAGGAAACAGGAGGGAGGACAGGTGAGACAGGAAACAGGAGAGAGGACAGGTGAGACAGGAAACAGGAGAGAGGACTGGTGAGACAGGAAACAGGAGAGAGGACAGGTGAGACAGGAAACAGGAGAGAGGACTGGTGAGACAGGAAGCAGGAGAGAGGACTGGTGAGACAGGAAACAGGAGAGAGGACAGGTGAGACAGGAAGCAGGAGAGAGGACTGGTGAGACAGGAAACAGGAGAGAGGACAGGTGAGACAGGAAGCAGGAGAGAGGACTGGTGAGACAGGAAGCAGGAGAGAGTTCAGGTGGGACAGGAAACAGGAGAGAGGACAGGTGAGACAGGAAGCAGGAGAGAGGACTGGTGAGACAGGAAACAGGAGAGAGGACAGGTGAGACAGGAAGCAGGAGAGAGGACTGGTGAGACAGGAAACAGGAGAGAGGACTGGTGAGACAGGA
>JAAKFY010000004.1:1161097-1173597 GCA_011823955.1 Dissostichus mawsoni | reverse complement strand
GTGGTTTAACTGGGACAGGAAGTGGTTTAACTGTTACAGGAAGTGGTTTAACTGGGACAGGAAGTGGTTTAACTGGGACAGGAAGTGGTTCAACTGGGACAGGAAGGGGTTTAACTGTTACAGGAAGTGGTTTAACTGGGACAGGAAGTGGTTTAACTGGGACAGGAAGTGGTTTAACTGTTACAGGAAGTGGTTTAACTGGGACAGGAAGTGGTTTAACTGTTACAGGAAGTGGTTTAAACTGGGACAGGAAGTGGTTTAACTGTTACAGGAAGTGGTTTAATGGGACAGGAAGTGGTTTAACTGGGACAGGAAGTGGTTTAACTGGGACAGAGACCTTGGGCAGCACGTCTCTGCTGGCAAGAGAAGAAGTAGGTGTGAACGATCAGCTCCTCGGCGGTGGATGTGAAGTTTCCCTGAAACACAGCAGAGATCAGAGTGTGTGTGTGGTGTGTGTGTGTGGGTGTGTGTATGTGTGTGTGGTGTGTGTGTGTGAGTGTGTCTCGTGTGTGTGTGTTTGTGTGTGTGTGTTGTGTGGGAGTGTGTGTGTATGTGTGTGTGTGTGTGTGTGTGTGTTGTGTGTGGTGTGTGTGAGTGTGTCTCTGTGTGTGTGTGTGTGTGTGTGGGAGTGTGTGTGTGTGTGTATGTGTGTGTCTCTGTGTGTGGGTTGTATGTGTGTGTGTGTGGGAGTGTGTGTGTGTGTGTGTGTGTGTGTGTGGGAGTGGTGTGTGTGTGTATGTGTGTGTGTGTGTGTGTGTGAGTGTGTCTCTGTGTGTGAGTGTGTCTCTGTGTGTGTGTGTGTGTGTGTGTGTGTGTGTGTGTGTCGTGTGTGTGTGTGTGTGTGTGAGTGTGTCTCTGTGTGTGCGTGTGTGCGTGTGTGTGTGTGTGTGTGTGCGTGCGTGCGTGCGTGCGTGCGTGCGTGCGTGCGTGCGTGCGTGCGTGCGTGCGTGTACCTTGAGCTCTGATGTGGCTCCAATATAAAGGAACATCACGTCATGGTGGCTCATGGCGTGTTGGAAGAGCTGGACGCTGCTGAGGGATCGAACCAGCGGCCTGAAACACACATTAGTGACTTTAATATTATTGTTATTATTATTCATGTTATAATTGTTATTGTTATTATTGTTATTACCCCCCGACTCGATTAGCGAAGTCCAGGATCCCCTCTTTGGTTCTCGCTCCTGAATAATTATATTTCACATTTTTCTTCAACCTGAAAACAGAAGAAATGAAATATTCATTGTTGTTTGGAGATAATTAAAGTGTTGTTTTAACACAATGACGCAGAAACTCACATGTGGATGGCGGGGTAACCTCTGACCTTAAACTCTTTGGACAAACCTGCAGAAACACATCACAGGCTTTATTTTGAAAGTTCATGAAAGAGACTCTTATTTTGAAAGTTCATATAGAGACTCTTATTTTGAAAGTTCATGTAGAGACTCTTATTTTGAAAGTTCATGTAGAGACTCTTATTTTGAAAGTTCATGATATATGAATGAATATAGAATATTATAGATAATATAGATATGGATAATATAGATCAGCGGTTTTCAAAGTGTGAGGCGCGCCTCCGGGGGGTGCGCCAGAGAGCTTCAGGGGGGGAACCAGAGAGCTTCAAGGGGGGCGCCAGAGAGCTTCAGGGGGGGAACCAGAGAGCTTCAGGGGGGGAACCAGAGAGCTTCAGGGGGGGAACCAGAGAGCTTCAAGGGGGGCGCCAGAGAGCTTCAGGGGGGGAACCAGGAGCTTCAAGGGGGGCGCCAGAGAGCTTCAGGGGGGGAACCAGAGAGCTTCAGGGGGGAACCAGAGAGCTTCAAGGGGGGCGCCAGAGAGCTTCAGGGGGGGGAACCAGAGAGCTTAAGGGGGGGCGCCAGAGAGATTCAAGGGGGGCGCCAGAGAGCTTCAGGGGGGGGGAACCAGAGAGCTTAAGGGGGGGCGCCAGAGAGATTCAAGGGGGGCGCCAGAGAGCTTCAGGGGAGGCGCAGCGTGAGAAAAAAAGCTAACTTTATGCGAGCGGCAACATGGATTGATTTTTAGTGAAGTTACCTAAAGTGAGAGAGGAGGCAGCGTCTGGCAGAAAATGTCACTTGCACACTTTTGGCTGTCTGTGGGGACCGAGTTCCCCCACCTCGCCAAAAAGGCTGTAAAAGTGCTCATTCCCTTCACCTCCGCCTACCTGTGTGAGTGCGGGATTTCCGCATTGACTAAGATCAAAAGCAAGTACCGGTCAAGCAGGGGCAGATCTTTTGGGGTGGCAACTGCCACCCTAAAAATAGCCTTGCTACCCCAGCTGCCACCCCAGTTGGCAGCTTTGTTTTGAAAGAAAAGTCGTGGCTCATCGGACATTTATGAGAGAAAATCTCTAATGTCCGAGTGCAAGTGAATGCAGCACAAGACGCGAGCCTTGTAACTATGGCGTTATATAACGTCATATGTAACCCCTCCCCGGCCCTGGCGCGAGCGAGGAAATGTGATTGGCGGCGATTTCATTTGAATGGGACGACGCTTAACGACCCAAGCAGACGGAAGGAATGAGGTGCGGTCTACAATGACAGAGAAGAGACTGTCAGGTTGGCTGCACTCAGCATTGAATCAAAACGCACTAAAGCTGTTGATCGTAATACGTTTGTGAGGCGTGTTGCTGAACAACATGGTAATCGCCGCATTCAGCTGTTATAGGCAACTTGATGCTCTGCTCACGGAGGAGCATAACAAACTGTTAAGTGATGAGCTTACGTGTGTAAATATTATTTTTTCTCTGTGGGGGTCTGCCCCCAAAAAACAGTTTCAAGTCCTGAGAAAGTCAAATCAGACGGTGTGTCAAACGTCACTGCCCAGCCAACAGAAAGTAACCACTTTGATTGAACTAGGCCAGCAGGTTAGGACCTTCCACTGGATAATAATACCCCTGCATTATAGCAACAACAACAAGAACAACAATACCCCTGCATTATAGCAACAACAACAAGAACAACAATACCCCTGCATTATAGCAACAACACAATAATAATACCCCTGCATTATAGCAACAACAACAATAATAATACCCCTGCATTATAGCAACAACAACAATAATAATACCCCTACATTATAGCAACAACAACAATAACAACAATACCCCTGCATTATAGCAACAACAACAATAACAACAATACCCCTGCATTATAGCAACAACAACAATAATAATACCCCTGCATTATAGCAACAACAACAAGAACAACAATACCCCTGCATTATAGCAACAACAACAATAATAATACCCCTGCATTATAGCAACAACAACAATAATAATACCCCTGCATTATAGCAACAACAACAAGAACAACAATACCCCTGCATTATAGCAACAACAACAATAATAATACCCCTGCATTATAGCAACAACAACAAGAACAACAATACCCCTGCATTATAGCAACAACAACAATAATAATACCCCTGCATTATAGCAACAACAACAATAATAATACCCCTACATTATAGCAACAACAACAATAACAACAATACCCCTGCATTATAGCAACAACAACAATAACAACAATACCCCTGCATTATAGCAACAACAACAATAATAATACCCCTGCATTATAGCAACAACAACAAGAACAACAATACCCCTGCATTATAGCAACAACAACAAGAACAACAATACCCCTGCATTATAGCAACAACAACAATAACAACAATACCCCTGCATTATAGCAACAACAACAATAACAACAATACACCTGCATTATAGCAACAACAACAATAACAACAATACCCCTGCATTATAGCAACAACAACAATAATAATACCCCTGCATTATAGCAACAACAACAATAACAATAATACCCCTGCATTATAGCAACAACAACAATAACAATAATACCCCTGCATTATAGCAACAACAACAATAACAATACTACCCCTGCAATATAGCAACAACAACAATAACAATAATACCCCTGCATTATAGCAACAACAACAATAACAACAATACCCCTGCATTATAGCAACAACAACAATAACAATAATACCCTGCATTATAGCAACAACAACAATAACAATACTACCCCTGCATTATAGCAACAACAACAATAACAATAATACCCCTGCATTATAGCAACAACAACAATAACAATAATACCCCTGCATTATAGCAACAACAACAATAACAACAATACCCCTGCATTATAGCAACAACAACAATAACAATAATACCCCTGCAATATAGCAACAACAACAATAACAATAATACCCCTGCATTATAGCAACAACAACAATAATAATAATAATAATTAATAGCAATAATAATTGGGAGGGGGGGCGGCTGTTCTTATGTTCTCTGAGGGGAGGCTCACCTTCCCACACTTTGAAACCCCTGCTGTAGAGAATATAGATTATTCTAGATATAGATTATATAGATATAGATCAGGGGTAGCCAACACGGTGCCCGCGGGCACTTAGTCGCCCGCAGGGGCAACGTGAGTCGCCCGCGGGGCACGTTCTAAAAATAGCTCGCCAAGCAAATCCAAAATGTATAAAATACACAAAACAAAAAAGGAAATGTAATTAAAAGAATCAACCCTATGCATAAACGAAACCTCAATCATAGTGAACTCTATTTACTTACTACAGCTCTATATCTATCTAACACCCTCCTCCCCCCACCCCACATGAGAAATGACTCTGCAGATAGAGCCATGAGAAATGACTCTGCAGATAGAGCCATAAGAAATGACTCTGCAGATAGAGCCATGAGAAATGACTCTGCAGATAGAGCCATGAGAAATGACTCTGCAGATAGAGCCATGAGAAATGACTCTGCAGATAGAGCCATGAGAAATGACTCTGTAGATAGAGCCATGAGAAATGACTCTGCAGATAGAGACATGAGAAATGACTCTGCAGATAGAGCCATGAGAAATGACTCTGCAGATAGAGCCATAAGAAATGACTCTGCAGATAGAGACATGAGAAATGACTCTGCAGATAGAGCCATGAGAAATGACTCTGCAGATAGAGCCATAAGAAATGACTCTGCAGATAGAGCCATAAGAAATGACTCTGCAGATAGAGCCATGAGAAATGACTCTGCAGATAGAGCCATAAGAAATGACTCTGCAGATAGAGCCATGAGAAATGACTCTGTAGATAGAGCCATGAGAAATGACTCTGCAGATAGAGCCATGAGAAATGACTCTGCAGATAGAGCCATAAGAAATGACTCTGCAGATAGAGCCATGAGAAATGACTCTGCAGATAGAGCCATGAGAAATGACTCTGCAGATAGAGCCATGAGAAATGACTCTGCAGATAGAGCCATGAGAAATGACTCTGTAGATAGAGCCATGAGAAATGACTCTGTAGATAGAGCCATGAGAATGACTCTGCAGATAGAGCCATGAGAAATGACTCTGTAGATAGAGCCATGAGAAATGACTCTGCAGATAGAGCCATGAGAAATGACTCTGCAGATAGAGACATGAGAAATGACTCTGCAGATAGAGCCATGAGAAATGACTCTGCAGATAGAGCCATGAGAAATGACTCTGCAGATAGAGCCATAAGAAATGACTCTGCAGATAGAGCCATAAGAAATGACTCTGCAGATAGAGCCATGAGAAATGACTCTGCAGATAGAGCCATAAGAAATGACTCTGCAGATAGAGCCATGAGAAATGACTCTGTAGATAGAGCCATGAGAAATGACTCTGTAGATAGAGCCATGAGAAATGACTCTGCAGATAGAGCCATGAGAAATGACTCTGCGATAGAGCCATAAGAAATGACTCTGTAGATAGAGCCATAAGAAATGACTCTGCAGATAGAGCCATGAGAAATGACTCTGCAGATAGAGCCATGAGAAATGACTCTGCAGATAGAGCCATGAGAAATGACTCTGTAGATAGAGCCATGAGAAATGACTCTGTAGATAGAGCCATGAGAAATGACTCTGCAGATAGAGCCATGAGAAATGACTCTGCAGATAGAGCCATAAGAAATGACTCTGTAGATAGAGCCATAAGAAATGACTCTGCAGATAGAGCCATGAGAAATGACTCTGCAGATAGAGCCATGAGAAATGACTCTGCAGATAGAGCCATGAGAAATGACTCTGTAGATAGAGCCATGAGAAATGACTCTGCAGATAGAGCCATGAGAAATGACTCTGCAGATAGAGCCATGAGAAATGACTCTGCAGATAGAGCCATAAGAAGACTCTGCAGATAGAGCCATAAGAAATGACTCTGCAGATAGAGCCATGAGAAATGACTCTGCAGATAGAGCCATAAGAAATGACTCTGCAGATAGAGCCATGAGAAATGACTCTGTAGATAGAGCCATGAGAAATGACTCTGTAGATAGAGCCATGAGAAATGACTCTGCAGATAGAGCCATGAGAAATGACTCTGCAGATAGAGCCATAAGAAATGACTCTGTAGATAGAGCCATAAGAAATGACTCTGCAGATAGAGCCATGAGAAATGACTCTGCAGATAGAGCCATGAGAAACTCTGCAGATAGAGCCATGAGAAATGACTCTGTAGATAGAGCCATGAGAAATGACTCTGTAGATAGAGCCATGAGAAATGACTCTGCAGATAGAGCCATGAGAAATGACTCTGCAGATAGAGCCATAAGAAATGACTCTGTAGATAGAGCCATGAGAAATGACTCTGCAGATAGAGCCATGAGAAATGACTCTGCAGATAGAGACATGAGAAATGACTCTGCAGATAGAGCCATGAGAAATGACTCTGCAGATAGAGCCATGAGAAATGACTCTGCAGATAGAGACATGAGAAATGACTCTGCAGATAGAGCCATGAGAAATGACTCTGCAGATAGAGCCATAAGAAATGACTCTGCAGATAGAGCCATAAGAAATGACTCTGCAGATAGAGCCATGAGAAATGACTCTGCAGATAGAGCCATAAGAAATGACTCTGCGATAGAGCCATGAGAAATGACTCTGTAGATAGAGCCATGAGAAATGACTCTGTAGATAGAGCCATGAGAAATGACTCTGCAGATAGAGCCATGAGAAATGACTCTGCAGATAGAGCCATAAGAAATGACTCTGTAGATAGAGCCATAAGAAATGACTCTGCAGATAGAGCCATGAGAAATGACTCTGCAGATAGAGCCATGAGAAATGACTCTGCAGATAGAGCCATGAGAAATGACTCTGTAGATAGAGCCATGAGAAATGACTCTGTAGATAGAGCCATGAGAAATGACTCTGCAGATAGAGCCATGAGAAATGACTCTGCAGATAGAGCCATAAGAAATGACTCTGTAGATAGAGCCATAAGAAATGACTCTGCAGATAGAGCCATGAGAAATGACTCTGCAGATAGAGCCATGAGAAATGACTCTGCAGATAGAGCCATGAGAAATGACTCTGTAGATAGAGCCATGAGAAATGACTCTGCAGATAGAGCCATGAGAAATGACTCTGCAGATAGAGCCATGAGAAATGACTCTGCAGATAGAGCCATGAGAAATGACTCTGCAGATAGAGCCATGAGAAATGACTCTGCAGATAGAGCCATGAGAAATGACTCTGCAGATAGAGCCATGAGAATGACTCTGCAGATAGAGCCATAAGAAATGACTCTGTAGATAGAGCCATGAGAAATGACTCTGTAGATAGAGCCATGAGAAATGACTCTGCAGATAGAGCCATAAGAAATGACTCTGCAGATAGAGCCATAAGAAATGACTCTGTAGATAGAGCCATGAGAAATGACTCTGCAGATAGAGCCATGAGAAATGACTCTGTAGATAGAGCCATGAGAAATGACTCTGCAGATAGAGCCATGAGAAATGACTCTGCAGATAGAGCCATGAGAAATGACTCTGCAGATAGAGCCATGAGAAATGACTCTGCAGATAGAGCATAAGAAATGACTCTGCAGATAGAGCCATGAGAAATGACTCTGCAGATAGAGCCATAAGAAATGACTCTGTAGATAGAGCCATGAGAAATGACTCTGCAGATAGAGCCATGAGAAATGACTCTGCAGATAAAGCCATGAGAAATGACTCTGCAGATAGAGCCATAAGAAATGACTCTGCAGATAGAGCCATGAGAAATGACTCTGCAGATAGAGCCATGAGAAATGACTCTGCAGATAGAGCCATGAGAAATGACTCTGCAGATAGAGCCATGAGAAATGAGTCTGTAGATAGAGCCATGAGAAATGACTCTGCAGATAGAGCCATGAGAAATGACTCTGCAGATAGAGCCATGAGAAATGACTCTGCAGATAGAGCCATGAGAAATGACTCTGCAGATAGAGCCATGAGAAATGACTCTGCAGATAGAGCCATGAGAAATGACTCTGCAGATAGAGCCATGAGAAATGACTCTGTAGATAGAGCCATGAGAAATGACTCTGCAGATAGAGCCATGAGAAATGACTCTGCAGATAGAGCCATGAGAAATGACTCTGCAGATAGAGCCATGAGAAATGACTCTGCAGATAGAGCCATGAGAAATGACTCTGTAGATAGAGCCATGAGAAATGACTCTGCAGATAGAGCCATGAGAAATGACTCTGCAGATAGAGCCATGAGAAATGACTCTGCAGATAGAGCCATGAGAAATGACTCTGCAGATAGAGCCATGAGAAATGACTCTGCAGATAGAGCCATGAGAAATGACTCTGCAGATAGAGCCATGAGAAATGACTCTGCAGATAGAGCCATGAGAAATGACTCTGCAGATAGAGCCATGAGAAATGACTCTGCAGATAGAGCCATGAGAAATGACTCTGTAGATAGAGCCATGAGAAATGACTCTGCAGATAGAGCCATGAGAAATGACTCTGCAGATAGAGCCATGAGAAATGACTCTGCAGATAGAGCATGAGAAATGACTCTGCAGATAAAGCCATGAGAAATGACTCTGCAGATAGAGCCATGAGAAATGACTCTGTAGATAGAGCCATGAGAAATGACTCTGCAGATAGAGCCATGAGAAATGACTCTGCAGATAGAGCCATGAGAAATGACTCTGCAGATAGAGCCATGAGAAATGACTCTGCAGATAGAGCCATGAGAAATGACTCTGTAGATAGAGCCATGAGAAATTACTCTGCAGATAGAGCCATGAGAAATGACTCTGCAGATAGAGCCATGAGAAATGACTCTGCAGATAGAGCCATGAGAAATGACTCTGCAGATAGAGCCATGAGAAATGACTCTGCAGATAGAGCCATGAGGAATGACTCTGCAGATAGAGCCATGAGAAATGACTCTGCAGATAGAGCCATGAGGAATGACTCTGCAGATAGAGCCATGAGAAATTACTCTGCAGATAGAGCCATGAGAAATGACTCTGCAGATAGAGCCATGAGAAATGACTCTGCAGATAGAGCCATGAGAAATGACTCTGCAGATAGAGCCATGAGAAATGACTCTGCAGATAGAGCCATGAGAAATGACTCTGCAGATAGAGCCATGAGAATGACTCTGCAGATAGAGCCATGAGGAATGACTCTGCAGATAGAGCCATGAGAAATGACTCTGTAGATAGAGCCATGAGAAATGACTCTGCAGATAGAGCCATGAGAAATGACTCTGTAGATAGAGCCATAAGAAATGACTCTGCAGATAGAGCCATAAGAAATGACTCTGTAGATAGAGCCATGAGAAATGACTCTGCAGATAGAGCCATGAGAAATGACTCTGCAGATAGAGCCATGAGAAATGACTCTGCAGATAGAGCCATGAGAAATGACTCTGCAGATAGAGCCATGAGAAATGACTCTGTAGATAGAGCCATGAGAAATGACTCTGCAGATAGAGCCATGAGAAATGACTCTGCAGATAGAGCCATGAGAAATGACTCTGCAGATAGAGCCATGAGAAATGACTCTGCAGATAGAGCCATGAGAAATGACTCTGCAGATAGAGCCATGAGAAATGACTCTGCAGATAGAGCCATGAGAAATGACTCTGCAGATAGAGCCATGAGAAATGACTCTGCAGATAGAGCCATGAGAAATGACTCTGCAGATAGAGCCATGAGAAATGACTCTGTAGATAGAGCCATGAGAAATGACTCTGCAGATAGAGCCATGAGAAATGACTCTGCAGATAGAGCCATGAGAAATGACTCTGCAGATAGAGCCATGAGAAATGACTCTGCAGATAGAGCCATGAGAAATGACTCTGCAGATAGAGCCATGAGGAATGACTCTGCAGATAGAGCCATGAGAAATGACTCTGCAGATAGAGCCATGAGGAATGACTCTGCAGATAGAGCCATGAGAAATTACTCTGCAGATAGAGCCATGAGAAATGACTCTGCAGATAGAGCCATGAGAAATGACTCTGCAGATAGAGCCATGAGAAATGACTCTGCAGATAGAGCCATGAGAAATGACTCTGCAGATAGAGCCATGAGAAATGACTCTGCAGATAGAGCCATGAGAAATGACTCTGCAGATAGAGCCATGAGGAATGACTCTGCAGATAGAGCCATGAGAAATGACTCTGCAGATAGAGCCATGAGAAATGACTCTGCAGATAGAGCCATGAGAAATGACTCTGCAGATAGAGCCATGAGAAATGACTCTGTAGATAGAGCCATGAGAAATGACTCTGCAGATAGAGCCATGAGAAATGACTCTGCAGATAGAGCCATGAGAAATGACTCTGCAGATAGAGCATGAGAAATGACTCTGCAGATAGAGCCATGAGAAATGACTCTGCAGATAGAGCCATGAGAAATGACTCTGCAGATAGAGCCATGAGAAATGACTCTGCAGATAGAGCCATGAGAAATGACTCTGCAGATAGAGCCATGAGAAATGACTCTGCAGATAGAGACATGAGAAATGACTCTGCAGATAGAGCCATGAGAAATGACTCTGCAGATAGAGCCATGAGAAATGACTCTGCAGATAGAGCCATGAGAAATGACTCTGCAGATAGAGCCATGAGAAATGACTCTGCAGATAGAGCCATGAGAAATGACTCTGTAGATAGAGCCATGAGAAATGACTCTGCAGATAGAGCCATGAGAAATGACTCTGCAGATAGAGCCATGAGAAATGACTCTGCAGATAGAGCCATGAGAAATGACTCTGCAGATAGAGCCATGAGAAATGACTCTGCAGATAGAGCCATGAGAAATGACTCTGCAGATAGAGCCATGAGAAATGACTCTGCAGATAGAGCCATAAGAAATGACTCTGCAGATAGAGCCATGAGAAATGACTCTGTAGATAGAGCCATGAGAAATGACTCTGCAGATAGAGCATGAGAAATGACTCTGCAGATAGAGCCATGAGAATGACTCTGCAGATAGAGCCATGAGAAATGAATGCAACTGATTATTTAATGTTTAATGTTGTTTTTATAGGCAATCATTCAAGCTAGTTAGTTCCAGGTTAATATGTGCAATAAGTTTCATTTCAATAATTTTGCAATAAACATTGAACCAGTCCAGCCCTCCACTAGTACCCATTTTTAATGTTGGCCCACTGTGTATTGAGTTTGACAGCCCTGATATAGATGTTACCGGGGGCTGGTGGTGGCGTCAGATTTCCCGACGTGGACCGGAGAGCCTCGGCTCGTCAGCTCTGATCCGATCTGATGCCAGACCGGGTCCAGCTGTCTGCAGAACGAACACCAGGGGGCGTAGAACTGACCCGGGGAAATCACATATTTACTGATATAATAATATATGTAATACAGCGTCACTACAGCAGCCTGCAGTAATAATGCTAATACAATATATAATATATAATAAAATATATGATGAACATACTTTGATGAGCCAGATGTCTTCGTATCCTCTCGTCTCCATGAAGCTGGGAAAAACATTCAGAGAAGCTGTTATTGTGAAGGGTACTTCCTGTCTCAATCTGCACACATGTTGATGTTAAAGCTAACTGTTTGCTATCTGCCCCTACACATTATCCAAACTACAGGAAGTCTTTTAAAGAGGACTACAACTCCAAACAGGAAACAGTTTTAATATAATATAAACTTACCTATCATCCAGTTCCTCCACAAAGGCTGAGGCTGACCCGCCAGCAGCAGCAGAACTGAAACAATAAACTCAGGTAAACTCAGGGACACACAGGGACACTCAGGACACAAAGGGACACACAGGGACACACGGGTACACACGGTACACAAAGGGACACACAGGTACACTCGGTACACACGGGTACACACGGGGACACACGGGGACACTCGGGTACACACAGGGACACACAGGGACACACAGGTACACACAGGGACACACAGGGACACACGGGTACACTCGGGTACACACGGGTACACGGGGCACACAGGGACACTCGGGTACACACAGGGACACACAGGGACACACAGGGACACACAGGTACACACGGGTACACACGGGTACACACGGGACACACGGGGACACACGGGTACACTCGGTACACACGGGTACACACGGGGACACACGGGGGACACTCGGGTACCACAGGGACACACGGGACACACAGGTACACACAGGGAACACACAG